>JAYKKI010000001.1:46570000-46817500 GCA_039881145.1 Druceiella hillmani | reverse complement strand
AAAAATATTTATTTATACTTTGTACTTTCATTTTTTTATTATAAACACAAATAACGTTACAAATCTGCAAAACAAATGGAAAGAATCTTTTATAAATTTGTACATTCTGATAAATCAATTGTCAATCAATCATACATCGTTCATACTGAAGGCAATCATTTTATTTCTTATATAAGTGCTTATGGGCGTATATACTTTTTACTGACTTTTGTGTATCGTTTGTTAGTGGGGCTAACAGATTGCGTTAGAGTCACCGTAATAAGGAGCGTCACGTGGCGGTTGTAGCACCAGTGTTAATCTTTGTTTAAGAACTATTCGATTAAAACCAAATCATCCAGTAATAGGATAAACTAATAATCAATTTTGAAATTAGTAGTGATAGTAATTACTAATTCCAAGTCAGAGTCAACCAGAATTTATTAAATCAGATTACAATCCTTCCATAGCATTATCTAGGTGCTTGTGCTATGACAAAGTTATCAAGTATTTCTCTATTTAGTCTTCTGACGTCAGTGTATTCTATTATATGCTCGCCGTTATTCATGCGTTCATATTTTACATTACTAATCTTCTAATCAAAGCATCTCGAGATAATTTCATAATCGAATGATTTCATGTTATCTACAATTGCCCACCGCTAGTGTAGACATGAAACTAAGTGGTAGTACACAGATGCATGTTCCCAAAAACTATTGAGAATTAATAAAAAACAAATCCACCATAAAGACAAAGTCAAATGTTTGAACAATTACAGCATTTTCCTAATTCCTTATATCACTGGAACGTAAAAAAACAACATTGTTTTAAAATCTCAAAACTTGAGTGAAGCAAATAAAAGTTAACACAAACTGCTCAAATGTTAACAAACCAGCTACTACCAAATTTACTATTAAAATTGATTTCATGTCAGATTATCCAAGAACACTGAAAGAAAAACTCATCTAAAATAGTCATTACAGTAATAAAAATAAAATAAATAATATAATGTGTGTTCAATATTATCCATTTTACAAATGTTCCACAGAACGTCCTTTGCGCGAATTTCGTCACTAAGAAAAGACATCTCCGCAACATAACAATAAAAATGAAACCCTTAATTCCTCGATTTTCTGTCTAAAACCACAAATCGATGCAGCGATTGAAATAAAATGTATTATAAAAGACTATTATCTCCACAGCCAACTTAAAATTGTGGTGTAACGTTTTAACTGCAGAACTTTATCTGCGGCTTTGTCACAGTTGGACGCTCGTAGTAAAGACTTGTACAGAGATTGCACTTTGGAATTTGTTTCTTTTATCGTTGAAAACCATTTCAATATTTTTACGTGGGACGAGTCATCACAGAGTATCACCTTGCACATGTTTGATCTTTTTAAGGTATATGTAAACGTTAAGATAAGCAAATAAAATATACAAAAGGGATAGTAATATATACAAAAGTATAATTTACTGCTTGTTACTTATTACATAAGAATATAAGAGTTTTCCGAAAATTAGTTAAAAAAATCGTAATTAACTTAATAAAAAATTCTATGTCTTCTTACTGTACTAATTATTTTTGTTAATTTTTTTGAAGAGGAACTCTGAATACTTTTTAAAATGAATATGTTTATTTAAAGATTTTTATGCTTTAGTTAGATTTTACTCAAATGTAATAACCTTGATTTGAAACGTATTAGTTTAATCTTTCTTTTGTTTGAAATTTTTATTGCTATATTTGTGGAAAATTAAAAAAGTTTTTTGTAAATTGTTCATATTTAAATAATTTTATACCACTGGGTGGTATAAAATTATATTTAGATTAAGGTTCTTTCATAGTTAGTAATAAATTATTTAACAGAGTTTTAAATGCTCGAATATTATATATAATACATTACTGTGTAAGCAGGTAGTAGATAATTGCATGGATAGTAGGGCCGCGCGTATCCGTACCTAGTACAGTCGCTACCTGCTACATGCGTTTATATATGTATATTGTATCTTATATATTTGTTAAGAACTGAAAATCGAATCGGTATACAGGACTTATGCCAACGTAGAATTTTGTTAAACCTGTTTTAAAAAATAGCCTTCTATCAACGCGTATACCTTTGCTATAATCTGGTGAAATATTAGAACTTATTCAACGAATTTAAATTTCATAAATATCACAAAAATGACTATTATCGCTATTATATTACCATTTGGACCTCAGTTCAGAATGAAAAGATTAATGAGCGCAACTTATTTTCGCAAAGAAATAGACACGAGTACATTCTTTTATTTACAATCTTATATACGGTACTAGTCACAAAAATAACACAAAAGTATACGATTATCAATTTCGTTTTTAGAATACATGAGTATAAAATTGTATCATCGATATTTTAATCTACAACACCATATATTAAATACCTATATTTTTCAATGTGAAATATTATATCCTCAACTCATTACAAAAATCATAAATTCATACTCTTCCAATTGCACCTCGAGTACCCTCAAACGATCAAGGAAATATCTGCACACCTTCAAAAAACGTTTAGCGAGTAATTAGATAAAGAAACACCTCCCCCATCCCCGTATTTTCCCCGGAGCAAAATTATCTAGCATCATTAAAACTCGATAGCGTTAAAGTATTCACAAGCAATAATCTCAATTGGAAAGCTATAAAATAACGATATGCTTCCACCGCCACCGCCAACGGCGTAATCGACACCGGCCAACAAGTAAGTGAGTGTGAAACTCGCCGCCTCGCACAAGCTTTCCACGGTCGGCCCGATCCTGCCTTATCTTTGAATAATAAAACGGCTCGAAGCTTCGAAGCTCCCTCGGCAACCTACAGACCTTTTTGAGGTAGGAGATAGCGCCCTGGGAGACTTAGTTTGCTGGCTGTATTGCGGCCGGCGCGGCATCGGATCGAAAGATTTCAATCGACAGATCTTGAAGTCAGCAGGGATAACGTAATTATTGTTAAATTTTAACCTTTTAATTTTTAAGGCGAAATTAACATGAATTTCTACTTGTAAGCTCTTTTGCAAAATTTTTCCGTCAACCTGAAATATCGTGTTAAACCTTCAATTAGGTAATGAGGAAATTTTTGAAATTGGCTTTATTTTATAAATCACAACTATTTGTCAATAAGTTGTATGTAGTCACCAATCGAGCCTCTGCAAATATACCTAATAAAAAAGTTACTATTACATATTAAAAGTTCAATAGACAAACACAGCAGAGAGATGGGGTAAGAAGATTCGCATAAAACGGAAGCTTAGAACAATCGCCGAATACGAAAAAATACTTCTTTTATAGAAAATAGTTTATAAAAATTTAATTATTTGTCAAATAATTGTAAAAATCAATACGCATTTATTCTAATATTTAAACAACCAATAGAAAAAAATTAATGAAATAGATCGTGAATTGCGATCGATATTGTGTCCTCATACGTACGTACCATGTACGTACGTACCTATTTACATGTATACATACCAGCGTAAGGAGATGCAAGTCGTTTTTCAAAGCTAAATTTAGATCATAATAAATATTTAAAAAAAAAAATTGTATTATTTTCCTTTCAAAATGGTGTATCGTCAAAACTCGAGGCTGCTATTCGATAATAAATCACACATCCGTGGGATGTTCCATAACCTCATATGCATGTTATAATTTGAAACTAATAAGTAATAATTGAATCGAGAATTTAAATTCTTCTTTCATGGACCGTAAATAGTTTCCGCAAACATTTTAAAATACAAAGAAAAATGTACGTCTCTTCGAGATATTATATCTTCGAGATATAATTCGATGTTTTATTAAAAGTTTAATTGTTTAAATACCTTATAAATATTTAAATCGTAAGTTAATCAATATTTAAAATCGCTATTAAATTTATCAAAATTTTTAAAAACATGGAGCAAATATTATTGAAAAAAATATAAAATAGAAAAAAAATATAATTGAAGTTTACTTTTTAATTTAAATAAAGTAGGTAATATTATCTGTAAATATATTATGTGATAAGAATATGCATAATCACTTATTACATAATAGGAAACGATGCTGATCTATTACAATATTCAGCGCAACCGACAACGTAATAACCATTGTCATTCGTTACATCCTTAGGAATGCACCCCTTCATATATCGAGACTAAACATAGATAATCTCTTTGCCAAAATTACGAACTTTTCTCATCAACTATATCACACAACCATACCTTCGTCAGTAAAGTTAATAATAAATTGCTCGTGTAGACGCCCTCTAGCTGCCAACTCTATTACCCGATACAAAACGAAAGCCAAACGTCTATTCGTAATCCTGGCTTAGGTCCTGTAAGATATCTGAAACCCTCCTGACACGGCAGTCCCTTCCGTTGCAACCCCTAGCGTCTTCAGCCAACGCTCTGGCTTCGTAAGCCTTGCGCGCTGAAGCTTCACTCAACAGTGAAAAGGCTCTGAAGAAAGGAGCTTTTCAATGAACCTCTTAAAGCTTAAACAGGAGAGAGTAACTATGGACAGCCATGTATGGAAATATCCACTTAATGTTATGTCATAGCGGTGAATTTTATAGCAGTATTGTGGTACATAATATCGCCTGGACTTTGAAGATTTCTTCGTAGAATATTAATTACTTGTGGAATTTTGGATGAGTCGGTTGAAAGTCTTTTACAGTCGTTAATAAGTAATCGAGATTTACTTCTTGTAGAGTTCCTAATATGTTATTCATATTTGTAAATACTTTTCTGATTTAAATATTGTGAATTTAATTTTAATACTTTGAAATTCATCAAACATTTTCCTTCTTATTTAATTGTTTACTGAATCTCTCTGTATTTGTATACAAAGCTACAAAATTCTGTGCATAGTTATAAAGTTCAGTCGTCACCGTGGTGTGTTGAGTTGATCAAAAGGCCTACGGTCTTTGACGGCGCGGCGTACCGCGGAGACCTAGGTTCGATTCTCGGCCGCTCGTCGAGCGGGTTTGGACTGGTGTTCTGATTGGCTTTAAGGGATTGCTCTCGGACCAATAAGTCTACCATATGTATCAATTGTATATGCCATATGTTAAAGTGTATAAATAAATAAAATTAAACACAATTTATAATAAAATGTATTACATTTATTTATTCATTTCTGTATTCAATATATGTCGCACAATATATTTCCCACAAATTTAAAAAATACTTTCCAAATACAATCAATATTCTGATTCAATTCTATATATAGTTAAATGGAGTCTGAACAACAAATTGGAGTCTGATACAAATGTAGGATATTAACTTATACTAATTCCAACTGTATTATTGTTTGTGAGTTCTCTATGAAATTTAAAAATAGTCGCTGATTAATGAACGTTTCCATTGTTGTTCTAAAGTTAATAAAATAGTTTAAAAGCGAATTATTTTAACATGACTTGTATTTACGGTTAAATAAAATAATGATCAATCAACTTTAAATACAATTGAATGTTAAAAGAAATATTTTCTCGCAAATGTGCTTAAATTTACATATATATAAATATATATATATATATATATATATATATATATATATATATATATATATATACATATATATGTATATGTGGTTGTATATATATATATATATATATTCGTAGGTATATACAAATATTGTGGATTTTCCAACAAATATACTGTCAATTGTGTCTGCCTGTTACTTGTATATTGTTCTTTTTATGTTCAAGAAAACACCCATAGATCTTATCTCGCCAACTAGAACAGTAAAAAGGTGTGACAATGTGTGATTCATGCATTTCAAATGCACCCCGATCGTCCATTTGTATGTGTCGCCTTAGGAGGCATTATTTGACCTTACCTTCTTTCATGTCGACACCCCTTTTTCATTCCCCTCGTCGAAGGGCTGTTTTGGTCAAACTTTCTTTGTTCGGTTTCTAATATGTTGCCTTGGGATGTGGGTTACTATAGGCGTATAAAGATGTGGCGATTTCTGTATATAGTTTGGCTTTATGCGTATGAAATTGTCAATTGGCTGTGCGGTTGAGATAAATATTTTGTGTGATACGATGTAAAGAAAAGTATTATGCTAATGGGTTTTATTTACTTTATTCAATGCCTCTAAGGAGATATGTAGGATAAATTTAATACTATTTATTCAGAACTAAATATTTAAACAACATTTTTGATAAATGCTTATGTCTAAATTTCAGTTTACACTAATTTGGTAATCACATTTTCCGATAAGACCCCAACAGGTTTGTCTACATAGTTTCCCAGAATTTTCTATTTGCTTAATATCATCTTTACTTTACTATTACACATACTTCTGTTAGTTCAAATTAAATAAACCATAATATTTAAAAATAATTTTCTTATTTAAGAAATTAATTTTTCACAACAGAATTTTGATATTTTTTGGCTTTTCCATAAATGTTCCTTAGATCCTTACAACTTTCATATTTTTAAATTTTTACACAGTAATGAACCCTAAAAAACATGACTTATATCGCATTTACCTCTTTAGATTATAATTAGATTTATAAGACTTAGTTTGAGAGGAAAAAAATAAGAAGACTTTTGTGACGCAAAATCAAGAATAGTGATGCAAATCTTGTGTTTTATAAATAAATTGCCTATCTGTATTCGATTCAGATTCAGTATAGATGACTTTTCGTTTTAATATATTCATTTTAATGTCAATTTTGTTTTCTAATTAGATTTTGGAAAACTACTAAATAATAAAAAAGATTTTTTCTCCAGAAGCATTTCTTGGTTATTTATAAAACTTTATCAAGTTTACAATTTTTAAATGCGTCCAAAATTTAACAAAACATCTAAGATCTTATATGTCGGCAACAAAATACAAATCATTTCAAATCATTATTTCCAATTCAATTTAAATTACGATTGTAAAATTATTTACTTAATCAAATTAAGCCGACACCTTTCAACGTTTAAACATAAAAAAATCTCTCAAAATTTCGCAAGAACTCTCCCAGACCTACTTAGCGAGCTTATCGATTGAAAAGTAATACCGCTTTCACACAATGACAATCAATTTGACGGAGGCAATTGCGAGAGTACCAGCGGTGCTATCGGCAGGCGAGTCGAGTGTAACTCTACGTGCTAATTCTCTAAAGAGCAACGAGATCTTTTTGCACTCCAATGGCCGTCGACCTCTTGGTCCAATTTACCCCTCACTTGCGTTCCGCTCGACCCCTGTTGGCAGGATTCCAATCTAATGTCGTTTCTTTTTATTTGCTCTATGAGTGTTTTATTTATATTTAAGGTCTTTTCTTGTTTAAAGTCGTTTAATGTTCTGATGTTACGTTCTAAAATGTGTATCAACACAAACTTTTATATCATGGCAACTGTAACACAGGGTCATTCGCATTAAAGGAATCTAGTTCTAAGTATACCGTTTCTAAAATGCATTAATTCTTACCTAACCATTTCTTATACATTATATACCTGATTATATCTATTATAACATTTACTTAAGTAATTATTCGCTCTACACGAAAAGAACAAATCGATAGCAGCGGACATTCGATTTATTATTTCCGTGTAGACCGAATAATTAATTTACGATTTTTATTTTGGAACAACGAATTTTCCTATAAACATTTTTTTTAACCCTTGAAGAAGGTAGAAATCACGGAGTAAAGACATCAGTAATTATCAATTAATGTTACATTGTATAATGTTTGCTGTCATTCATGAGAATAACTTGATAAATTTGAAGAAATTATTGTTGCATTATTCTACTTAATTTTTTACTTACTTCACTTGAGAAAAAAACACTGAAGATTTTAAGTACAAAATGCACTTGAAATATTGAAAAATGATATCGATAACGAAAGACATTTAAAGAAGTTTATTGATGAATACTGAGTTAGTGTTTTATCTACTAATCGTCGAATAATAACTTAAACTCAACTAAATAATAAATATTGAATATATTTGGCGTTAATTTTGTAAAAATTCATTATTCACAATTAAATGAAACTACGTGATGTAGTATTATTTCTACTTTCTTTAAGTTCTTTACCACGACCTAGGTTTCGTTATATTACAACATATTCAGGTGGGCTATTTAAATAATACTACATCATGTAGTTTCATTTAATTGTACGTAATAAATTTTCGTTAAATCTACATATATATATATATATATATATATATATATATATATATATATATATATATATATATATATATTTATAAATATATATATATATATATATATGTATATATATATATATATATATATATATAAATACGTATATATGTATGTGGATCTCGTCTAAGTTACGTGTTAAACAATAAACACTATATGAACTGAATAACATTTACGACAGTAAAGTATGTAATATAAACTGACGTGCCTTACGTTCCTCGTGGATTAATATTTAGTGTAAATACGATACTATTAAATTTTAACCGTTGAACGATGAGAGTGAGTTGTGTGGTCCTGCGTGGGAGCTGATAACGCCTGGCCGGTTCTATTTATTAAAACGGTTGCTTCAAGTTTTCTATTTGCAGTGGTCTTTGAAATGTTATTGGATTGAATATTAAATAGTTTTTAAAATATCTTCTATACAGTATTAAAACATACGTCATTTTAAGAGTTTAGGCGCATATAGCGAACGGTCCGTTTAGTTTTAAATACTATCCCCTGTTTTATGTGAAACGATACACACGAATTAAGAATATTTGAAAATAGAATGGGTGCACGCTAAATATGCATTTACCCTAAGCACAATGTTTTTCAACACATTTTTGGACAGGAAACAAGAACGATTTAATTTTAATTTTTCTAATATTTCACCAATTTTTTTCGTAATCTCAAATTATACACAATATTATATTCAAAAAGTGACTTGACTATTTTTTTTTTACTTTATTGAAGAAAATTTCTGAAATTCAAGAATGTTGATCTTTTTGTACAAATGTCGAAATAACTTCATTTAAGAAAAAAATTATTAAATTGAATAGCGTGAGCCTTGTCTGCAAACATCTTATAAATTATTGCTTCTTTTTTAGGATTTCATATGAACCAAAATACCCTTGTCGCCAATGACAAAGAAGATATACATATAATTAAAAAGTCTAAGAGCAACGACCTAAGAGTTTCTAAAGTTATAAAGCTATGTTTATGAAATTTTGCGATAAGTGCTGCAGATAGAGACCTCGGTTAACAGATGGCAAAATATTAATTTTTTTTAATGTATGGTGCTCTATGTATGGTGTAATTGGACAGGTTTAAAATATATAGAGGCAACTAATACAATAAAGTGAAAATTGAATTATAGTAAATTGAATATATTTTTTTAAGTTAACAGTAGTATTTTATATCTATGCTCAAAAAATATATATTAGGGAAATATATTATTAGAACCGAATCATCTTGACCACACTCCAGTTAAAGCCCTTAGCACTTGGCAGTCTCATAAAGGAAGTACAAGATTTGCAGCGAGCAAATGCATTGAGCTGGTATGATACGATAGCGCATCTCATCCCCGTTCAGCCCTTCGGATGAGGTGGAGGTAGGGGCGGACGCTAGTGTGAATGGTGGACAACGGTGAGCAATGCTCAAACTGTGCTAGCTGTATTTCGAAATGTTCACCTTTTAATTCCTTTTTTAAAAGACAGATGAGCAACTGTAAGAAATATAAAGGAAAATGTATATGTAACTTAATGAAATTAAAGAAAAAGTGTAGTAAAATAAAACAGTGGTTTTCGGCTTGTAAGTTAAAGAAAAAGTATGGATAAATAATTTTTAAAAGGGTTTTATATAATACTCGTAATTCAAAAAACAGATTTTAATGTGCCTTAATATAAAATAAGACTGCTAAAACTTGCTTAGTTGTTAAACGATATTATAGAATATAAAAATAAGAAAATGGAGACACACGGATGTAAGAACCACAATTAAACCTCACAGTTTACACTTTTTACAGTTATTCAGAGTTCTAAAAATATTTTCGTGAGATAAATATAACTTAATATCTGTAATATATTGCAAATATGGTCATAACTGTTTTCGGTAGTTATATAACAGTTATTTTCGAAACTTGAAATTTCATCGTGCAACATCAGAACTACACGAAGCTTTATGTTCGATTTATTTTAAACGATTGACACTGTCAGAAGAAGATAGGATATATAACAATATACCAACATAATCTAAATTCCACTGAAACTGGTAAACACTTCACCTGAAATTGAACGAAAAGTGGTAAATGATGTGTATCCCAATTTTGATCTTAGGGAAGTGGTTAAAAAACTACATAATTTATCTCCCATCGATCTAAATTATTACGCACCGTCCATTGAAAAAAATATACATGTTGCTCTAAATTTTAAATTAGGAAAATTTAACCTGTTCCTGATTTTATTAATTTTGAACAAATCAATTAAAAAGTTGTAATATGTAGGTTAGCAAAACTCATTTTTACTTTGAATTTGCTTTATATCAAAGGTACGAAAGACAATGACACGAACTGATTCAGTACCAATACCGGAAACATTTCATTGTTCTTTAGTGTTATCTATGAATAATTTTTAAAATATATTTTGATTTAACAAAACAATATTCCGTAGTTTGGGAACGACTATCCGGCCGCCAGATCGTGTGGGAGAATTATTATATTATTACATATGATTTATTCGCTCGACCGCGACTGGTCTTCACGTGATGAGCCACGTCGTACTACGGTGTACCTACGCGTGCAGTGGAGGTGGAACGAGGGGTGTGACCCTGTTACTTTACTTCTTTTATAGTTAACGAGCGAGTAACAGCTTACGAAAGAGCTACCATTAGGGTGGGAACTTTAGTTTCGTGCATGAATGCAAGCATTGAGTCTGTAAAATTAAATTTAACAAAATATACATGCAAGAAGGCATATTTAAATTGCTAGTACTTATGTTTAAAGATAAAATTCTCTGCTGAGGGAGTAATAACATATTTTAAGCTTTTGATTTTAGCGTGTAATTTTATTATTTTTCTTTGAATGAACTTACTTGTTAAAGTCTTTTAAATAAGTATTGTATTTATTTTAGATAAACTTATTATATTTAAATCACTGTTCATAATTTTAAATCACTTTATCTCGACTGCAGCATGCCAGAGAGGGTATTGTGTTTATCAGTTTTGTTACATAAAGCCAGGGGGCTTCCCATGTGTTTCCTTAACTTTAGTTTTCCTAGAGTTTAGTTCTCAGCAAGTACGTAACTAGTATAATTTGGCACCCAGGGGAAACTAAAGTAGCCTAAAAATTTAACAGGGTCCAAAAACGATCCTTCGATATTTGCACATGAGACGATACGGTTACTTTCCTTTTCTATTTTCTACCGATTTTCTATTCGTATTCTGAAATTCTGAATTACAATAGGTTGCAGCACAATGGAGAAATTTTTTGGAGCTATTATTATATTTGTTTTCCGATTGTCAAATGGGAAAATTATATGGCTTAATTTATTGGCAAAAGTCTTGAACTTCGTATCTGATAACTATGGCCGATCGCGTGGACCGAAAATTATATAGAAATTCTCCACTTTCTCGCGGTATAGAATTACTCAACCGCATGATTGCGGTTGCACCAGAGTGATTTATTTGTAACGAGTGAGAACAAACTTAGTGAAGTGTGTCATCGATAAAGTTGTAATATTATTAAATTTATCTAATTTGCTTGTTATTATTTCACGGTATAATTACTGTAATGTTTCCATAATACACCTAAATGAGCAAATAAATAATAAAGTAAATACATAGACAAATAACTATTTTTCGAAGTGGCCTTTAGGTCACATCACTTACAGCTAATGTGGCGGTTGAGAGTCGTCATTTTGTTTAATGTAATTAAAATTGCAAAAAGTCACTATGATACCATGTTGTAGATCTTTATGACCAGGTTTGAAAAATCTATAATACATTAAATAAAGAAAAAGGATATTTAAAACGAAAATATTTAAATCCTGACAAACCATATTGCTTTAAACTTGGTTTTGGAATATTCAGTAAAAATTGAATATAAAAATTGGTTTTTACCTTTAAATTTCCAATTAGTATTCCGTAATAAATCACAAAAAAAATCAAAATAATATTATTTATTCCACCAATATTTCTATCGCTCTCTCTCTTCATATATATATATATATATATATATATATATATATATATATATATATATATAAACCTCAGTTAACATCACAACTGTATAGTTAACCTCACAACTGTTTTTGATTTGCATGAATGCGTACATTTCCTCAATATCGAATTATTTATTAATAATTTCTCAATTTATTGTAATTAACTATAAATAATGTCATTTTCAAACTTACATAAAGGTAAAATTCATGACTACAATTTCACTTAAGAGTGGTCTTCTAATTATAAAAGTAAACTGATATTATGTAGCTGAAACTATTTTTTTATTGCCTGCTCAACGGAAATTATCACTCACTCAGTTTGAAAGGTTGCGATTGTTATATTCACGAAAAGAACCCCCTTGAAAACATTTCGCGGTAAAGATTGCGTGCGATAAAGAGACTGCTAGTCAAATTAAGTCACAAAATAGCCTCGCTCCAGACAGTCAGCGTGTCTATGAAGCAGCGCTGATGTAGAGAACATTCGACCCTTCAAAAGAGCAGAGGTCGCAAGTATTTTATAAAAAAAGTCTACTTGAAAATCCCCGTATTTAAAATTCATATCGATATTTTTTTAATGAAATGATCCTTATACATATTTAATTTTCTTTTGGAAGTTAAGAGTTAGAAATATCCAAAAATTAAATGACGAGGATATGAAAACATTTTTGACGAGACGTGACATGTATTTCTGGATACAGTTTGGTCCACCTTCATAATTACGTACATACGAGTAATATCGTTATATCGTAACTCGTAATATCGTTTTACCCAATCTTTTACGCATTATTTTATTAAAACGATGTCAGTTTGGAAAGGCATTTACTTACCATTTATATTCATTTCATATTATTTATCAATAAACTTCCCAAATTAATTTCTTACACATTTATTATATCTAATGATCCATGTAATATTTACCAAAATACTCAACAAGAGACTATATTTCCATGATTTGTTTGATTTAAATTTACTTATTTTTGTGTATATGTTTAAATATGTTCAGAAGAAATATTTTTTTATTCGTTCAGCAAATAGCTAAATAATAGAATTTATGTTCAACTCATTCAATCCATCTTTTTATTTAATGCAATACATATAGGAACATGTATTGTCAGTATAACCTTGTAAATTCTGTTTCTTTTCAGAAGCAAGTGAATTTTATTGATTACACACAATTTATACCAGAATTTTATCGTGTTTACAAAACGAAGATTTACGTTATTTGGTTAAACTTAAAAAAATTTATTTAGGTCACTTCATTAGACTTAAATCGATCTATAGAATTGCACTCATATATATATGATGGTAGATTGTAAAAAATGTCCACAATTCAAATAAAGCCAAAATTTAATTAAAGAGCCAGGCAGCTAATAAACTCACTGCTCCGACCAAACCAGCTTCAAAAATTCCTCTGAATTGAAACACGTCAAACAAAAAGCCGAATCATTTAAGGCAATATGGAAGTCGGTAAATGTTCAATAAAGCCGTCACCCGACCCCACTTCCGCCGTATCGAAGTAAATATTCAAAAAGTGCAATATTTTAGCGGTGAACATTAATACAAAATCAATCCGTTTCGGTCTAGGTATAATGGAAACCTTTCCGAAGATCCCCAACCCTCCGAAACATAACACGGATCAAACGAACTGTTGACTCGCAAAGGAGGTCGTAAATTAATTTATTGAAATGGGATACCGGCGAGCGGTGCCTGTACGTATTTAATCAGATTTCGATTACACTCATTGGGGGCGAATGGGTAACTTCTATTCGCAACACCTGGTCGCCGAACGCCAACGTGAAATCAATCAGTGGTATTTAGTTAACAATTCAAGAATTTGAGCTGAATCATCATTTCGGATGTTCCGTTCATTGCATTGTACCCAAAATCATGAAAAATTGTGTCAAACGTGAAAATTTTACCCAATATCATAATAATATTTGGTACAATTTAAACGAATGCAATGATGAAAACGAACAATAAATAAAACACCATGGCTCAGAAAATTGGAATAGCAGCCATATTCAGTGAATAGGTGGAGGTCGATATCATATTTTTTGTCGGATTTATTTTTGTAAATGAAAAAGACACCAATTCCATTAACGTGTTCTATGCCAAATTGCTCGTTAATCATGAAATTATTGGAAAATTTAATTTAAGGTATGATATTTAATGTGATTGATTATTAATTGAAGTTACATATCGTTCGTTCCGGTATATTTAAACTTTTCGACTTATAAAACATGGATATTTTGTTTGAAATTTATGATCGCATCAAGATTATAAAAAAAAAATATTATTCGACTTAATTTTTTAATAATGTAACAAAGATTTTATTAAATTTTATCAGTTCATCTTCTATTTTAATCAATTATAATGTCCAAAAATATTTTAATCGTTTTGAAAAACTTTCTGATTATATATTTATTCGCTTCTACACAATGAAATAAAATTAATGTGTGAAGTATGTTTACGTAAGAAAAAGACAAATAATACTTTTGACATTTTTAAAAGAAACAAAAAAGGGATATTTTAATTATAAGTTTTTTAATGTCCAAAATGTATCTCTTTAATTGCCAGAAAATTTTTATAAGATATTTTTAATGTGAAAAAGTTCTAGTATAGTTTATGTTGTAATATTAGGATTCTTTAAAGAGCAACGTTGTGATTTAACAGGGATGGCGTGGTCGGCATGGTTGTAGAGTATTGAGTACTTGATCAAAATATGAAAATTGAAGCAATAGTACACATCGGCATCGATAAAGTTACATAGTTCCAATACTCTGGCCGACAGACCCTCGGACGGGCAGTGGCGGGTAGTTGGCCGGCTATTGGCCGAAGGATCGACCGAGCGCTCGCCCGAATCGGACGATACATTCGTGGCTTTGCCTTTTATTTAACGCGGAAAACTTGATAAATTCACTTAACCTCCGTGCGCACCGCCGGTTTATGGGCCTAAATGAAACGCGCCGAAGCCTTTTGTTTTAGCCGAAATTCGAGTAATATTAGGTGTGTGCTGGAAAAAAGTTTATTATCCGTTTTCAGTCTGTTTTACCCTCTTTTATTAAAAGGTTTCGAAGCAATGGGGTTGATGAAATTGGTCTGCCGCGTGCGAGTGTGAGAATGTATTGATACGAATTAATTTAGGAGATGGACGTAAATTTTTCAATTTATATTGCCGGCTACTACATGTATATTGGAAATATTAATATTCCATTTATTTGACGTTAAAATTAACTTATTATTAGGTTTTTTAATGAAACACAAGGTTTAGTAAGTTAGCTTGGTCAAGCTGTTACTCATCGATGATTGATAGAATTGGAAATTCACATCAATTATTTCAGAAATACGAGTTATATATATATATATATATATATATATGTGTGTGTGTGTGTGTGTGTGTGTATGTATAATGTAATTTATATATATATATATATATATATATATATATATATAGTAAAAAAGGAACACTAATAGCATCACTTCGGTATCCGTCCATCACAGGCGATTCCGATCCCGGAAGTTATTCGATGTAAAAATGGGAAATTTAGAGACTATGGTAGTCCAAATGTAGATATAAAGAAATAAAAAAGTGAATTTTGATCCTGGAGTCTAATTTTAGGAGGTAAATTGGGAAATACAAAAAAACTTTCAAGCTTATATTGGGTAGAATATCAAAAGAAAGCTTATTAATGCATAAATTGAATTACATATGAGATACATTTTTTTATCAATTATTTTAAACATTTATTCGGGGAAAATGCTTAAAAATTGATATTCCCCCCATCCTTATCACTACAAGGATGGCTTAGAAAAATCTGAAAAATATTATAAACATTGAGAATTAAGTATAAATCGAAGGAAAATAATCAAAATTGAATTCCAGTACGATTATTTTTTATAAACAATTTAATTGTTTATTTCCATGTAACTGCTAAGCGGCTTTAAAGAAATAGCCGCTTAGCAGTTATACGGAAAGTTCCGACAAAAAATATTCCAAACTATCTAAAGACCACACACAGAAGACACTTTTGTCCTTATATGTTTTTCAAATATCCCAAACTCTACGTACAAAATCGGAGTGCATTATTATTAATATTTAAACGGAAAGCTAATGGTACGAAACAGTAATTGTGCAAATATAGCGTGCACTTGACCGATTTTTTTTTCTTTCGATTGCATCCTGTTTTCTCAGAAATCGTTTGACATAGAAACTAAAATTGATGAATATAGCAAAATCATATTAACGGGCACCGTTTTACATTATTATCATTTTAGTGTATCATTTGGTACTCAAGATTTATTATTAAATTTTTCATATCATGCGAATATTTTTTTAACAATTTTAAGTGGCTTTTTTCACAGATTTGCATCAAAATGTGCAAAAACAATGCGTCTTCACCCCTTATTTCTGAAACTACTGAAACGCACGATTCGTTACATTGATAGAATGTGACAAGAAGATTACAGAAAAACTATAGCGAATACCAGAGGTCTTACAGTTTTTGAGAAATTTACAATATTTTCATGTATCTGAAAGGTATACTGGGCTATATATTAAGACCGTGCACAATTGTATTAACATTTATAAAGAACTTAATAGGAACACTTTGTGCCCTTAAATGTTTAAACTTTTATGCGTATCGAAGTCGCACAGAATCCTCGTCATGCGAGTTCTACTAGTACCTGCCAGGTTAGGTTTCATAACCTCCTTATTTGACTTATTCCATTCATACTTTTGGCGGCGGTGTATATATATAACTATATATATATATATATATATATATATATATATTTATATATATATATATATATATATATATATATATATATATATATATATACTTGTTATTCAATTTGTATCACTTGGAAACCAATGCTTCTTGGTTTGTTCCGAATGTGGTGCTTTACAACAATCTAAAAGTTCCCACAGTAAAATAAGAAGCTACTAAGTACCCCAAAACGTATAAAAAAATATAGGAAAGGGACCAAAATCCCATGGCTAATAAATCCGAGGCCAGAACCCCTAAAGCTAAGGAGAAGAATTCCTCAATACCTACTTAGCTCTGTGGAGTGAATCTGAAGTGTGGTTGCGACGTAGGTTACAATTCTAGCAAGCCTAAATTAAAATCCTCTCACATATTAATTACTAAATGTCTTCATAGCTCGTAGTAGTAAAACCGTGACAAAAAAAATAGAAAAATACGTACATGTACGCAATTGATAGTACGGAAAACACATGTATGTGTACTTGTTATTAAATTTGTATAGCGGTCTTCAACCTTGAAACTCCACCGCTTCTCGCCCTAGACAGGCTAAAACATGCCTTCCTTGCCATCGTGCCGTGATATATCACATATTATTGTTCAAGAACGATCGGCGGGCGACTCGCGTTACACACAGGCGACCGAGTACGTACGTGCGCCGAGTCGAGAATGAGTATAAAAAACGTTTCCGACCAAGTAATGGATAGTTACATGGGAAAGTGCCTTCATTCTTTGACAAACTGCTCGCCGCTTCGACGTATTACGAGCGGAGTAATATTATGAGATTCGTGGTTCGTTGGAGCGAAGCTGCCAGGGGTATCGTCTGACCGACCGCTGCGGTGGAGGCGATCGTGTGAAAGGACCAATGTTGGAATCAATGTACCGAGTAAATTTAATCGAAAATTGTTATCTTTGCCATCTTAAATTGAGACACGATACTTAGTTATCGTAATCCTACAGACAATAATTAAATTATCCAAGACTCTATTCGGTTCCCAGTCATAAATGTATACATACATACATATTTATATTATTATCTAATAATGATTTGTTGCTGGCTTCGATTTCTATCTGACTAATGGCCCGCCCATTATTAGTGTAATTAATGTGAATGTTAATTGTTATCTCGCAAATGTATCAAACTGTAAGGTGCGATGATAAATGCCGGTGGGAGTCAAATTAAAAGTATCTTTAGATATTTAAATCCTAGTCCTTTACTGTAATTATGGAATATAAACTCTTATTGTAGTTTTGTGATAAATGTTGTAAGACAAAACAAAAAAGTTTGTCGATAAATACGATATTGACGTATTGTTAAGCGGTTGATGTTAACTTTAAAAATCGGTTACTTTTTAATGAAGTTCTCTGTAGTGATATTTGGAGGCATTTTCCTTCTATAAAATTTGTTTCTTGTTAACTGATATAATAATGAACATAATTTTCTAGGTAGTCGTAATGACTGGAAATTCCGGTATTATTAGACACTGTACCGATAGGTACCAGTACGTGGAGGTTATTACGACATCGTCGCTAACTTCCTTATCCGGAGGTATCGCAAATTATTCATGGACAGATTTTACACGATTAACACAGTATATCGATAACTAATAAATACGACAGTAAGTATAGCATCCCGAATATATCTTATAATTTGAAACGTATCTTAATCTACTTTTCATATTTCCATCCACCCACGCTTTTCTATATTTTATTTAATATGGTCACTGTTAGTATTTGAAAATTGCATACACTTTTATTACGAGTATTGTTAATAGACTTATAATTATTATTATTCTTATTATACTTATATTTAACAAAAAAAAATTTTCAAATGAATCGATTCTCATATGTAGTTCTTTTTCAAGTAGATGGTATTTCAGATCAGTATTTATACCTCGATTTAAATATTTTTTCAGAAACTTAACACGATTAAGAACTTTATTGGACTTATACAAAAACATGAACCATTGAGAGATAACTGTTTATTAGCGCCACTAATTACTACAAACAAAATGACGACATGAGTATTTAATAACATATTTAAACAAATAATGATACATAAAATGTGAAATCAAAGAAGTAGGGAAGTGCTAATTTAGACTCGACTAGTTTAGACTTTAATATAAAAAAATTATAATAAATTAAAAGTATAATGTACATTTTTTCGTCAACTGTCGATGGAAATATGTTAAAAAAATATATACACAAACTACATAAATATTATATATATATATATATAAATATATATATATATATATATATATATATATATATATATGTTTATATAAGTTATTCCCAAGTCCATATCCAAGCTACACATATTAGGCGTGGGTGCGATCTAGTCCTCCAGACATCGGTTCGCGGGCACCTAATTACAGGCCACGCGTTAACAACTATTAATTATTAACAACTAGTTAGTTCTAACGTTAACTCGTACATTTCTCTAATACGAAATTAATAGCTAATTAGGATCTATTATCGGGGCGGACATGAGTAAAACTGTTTGGAAATGCGTTTACTTTTTATCGATATTCTCGCTTTCAATGCCACAGGGATTTGATATCTGTCTGGCATTGAAACTAGAAATATCGATAAAAAGTTACGTTTAGAGGTATAAAATCGAAGGACGGAATGTCATGAAAAAAAACTTCAAAATAAAACGTTATATAGGACTTCTACTTATTAACATTTAAGTAATATTTCTGAAATATTCACATATTCAAGATTTCTGAAATATTCACATATTCAAGATTTACTATTAGAAGTAAATATATACTCGGATCAAAATATATAAGCGTTTATCAATTTTCGCTTGAGCCAATGTTTTACAAATCGTAATGCTTCTCTTCATATACAACTAGCAGCTATCGTTTTTAATCCGACTTTGACGCGCTTAGCCATTTTGATAATATAAAGACATAAAAAAAATTAGAATTAAAATGAATGAAAAATATTTATTGCCTTAAAAAAAACATAAAATCGAAAATTTTGATGAAACTGTTAATAATATGATAACTAATAAAAAAGCGTAAATGATAAATTTAAAGATAATAGAATGAAATTAATTTGAAAAAAAATTCAAAAGATGTCGAATAAAAAGTAAAAAAAATTAAAATAAAGAGCGTGTTAAATATTAAAGACATAAACTCCTCTACATAATCGCTGCTAATTCCGCCTCAGTGAGAAACTTTCTATACATTTTAAGTTTCGTTTTTTGCCATGAATCTTCTCCCGACCAGCCCGGTTTTATAAACAAACCAGCTCTGAAAACAGACTTCAGACAAAGTTGATTTGGTACTAAGAAACTATCAACTAGCGATAAAAATATCTCAACATGTTATATTTCCATTAGCCATGTAAGTACTTTTCGAGTATGTTATATTTTGTACTCCGTTAATTGACAATTCGTTTACCGTTTGAGTTCATATCCGTATGCTACCACAGATTTCTTGGTATATATATAAATATATATATATATATATATATATATACACACACACACACACACACACACACACATATATATATATATATATATATATATATTTAAATTTACATAAAATATGGCATCCTCTTAAAATAAATTAGCTTAAGAAAACAACGATTCCAAGAGAATATTTTTGTAAATAAGTTTTCTTTATGACTAAATGTAGCGCTATAGATCTATAGTATAGTATGTAGATCTATAATACGACTAAGCTTTTGGATATATTTGGTACATGGATCGGTATACCGATATTTGATATCACTTAAGCTTTGTATCAACAGCTATAACCATAGAGTTCTCTATTATTCTGGTTTTATTTATTTTTTGAACAGAGCTGGAAAACTGAGTATTTAATTAATAAAACAAGCAGTGCCTGATGCGGTGAAAAAATTAGTGATGCCTTCATATGTTATGTTTTTTTCTCAAAGCCATACCAATCTGTAACAAATATATTTTATAGTCCTCTACAAAATCCTTTATTCATATACCACCTACATAAAATAATTATAATAATTTAATAGTTTAGCTTAAAAACAAATTTCAATTTATTAACCCTTGATGATCAAAAATCAATTTTATTAACCCTTGATGTAAAAGAATTGTTTAACTTAAACAGTTTACTTATCTATTTAATTTTTGTAGAACTCAGCACGCTCCACTTTTACGAAACTTACTCATTTTTAATAAACTGTATACTTCTAAATTTAATCGTAGTAAAAGAAAATGTGCTCAATTACCTTCCTTCGCTGTTTATACTTGGTGATCTTTAGTGGTATCCCAAATTTCTTGGTATCTTGACATTGAATTGTTCTTCAGAATCACTTAACAAACTGAACGTTTAATTTGTACAACGTAGAGCCATAGATTAGACCGTGTATGTATAATTTAGTTGTGGAAATATACGACAATGAAATTAATAAATATAATTAGTTATATTTTGTTAAGTACAAAGGTTTTTGTTTCATTGTAAATAAATACCAACTCGCCTTGAATAAATTATAAAAGACGTAGGCGGAAAAGTGTCCAAATTAATGTAAAGAACTAAATAATATTTCGAAATTATATTAAAAGATTCCTGCTTTTAAACTGTATACAAAAAGTACATTTGAGATGAAGCACAAAGTAATATTGTATTATTTTATAGAATATTCGGCCCCGGGCGACTCGGTGCTCGCTGAAAAACGAGGCCACCAGCAACGAATACGTACTTACTTACGTGAAACTTTATCAGAGGACTAAAATAAAAATGAATATTTTAATTTCAACATAACATTTCTCGTCTAGGTTTTCCTGAATTTTATAAAGGAACTTATGAAGGAAATTTCATGAAGATTTTTTTTTCAATTCATAATTAAAAAACTGGTCAACTGTATTAGTGACTATAAAACAAAACGATCAGATTTATTTTAATATCAAATTTCTGTACCGATAAGGACAACACTAATGGAGCACAAAATTTTACTTACTACTGAACGCTTTAAGCCAAATGGAAAGTGAGAAATTTATATTATATTGGTTCCATATTGCACGCCGAAATTAACTATATTTTAATTTTTTTTTTAAACTGAGAAACAGTTACAACATAATACATGTTAACATTTATAAAATAATAGAGTTATTAAAATTTAATTTTTTAATTAAAAAATATATATTATATAAGCTAGTTACTACTTTTTTCAGTCCTGGAATCAATTAGTTAGATGTCGTAAGTATTCATGGAAAGGCGTAGCAATAGGTATCATTAATTAATACTTCATTTAAAATCCAGAAAATTCACATAAAAATGGAGAAAAAATGGGTCACTTTGTTACCTACCTGTAAAAGACTATAGAATGTATAATTCTATAAAGTCAAGAAAACTAAACTTTCAATTCATTATAATGACTTTTTATACAGATATCTACATGGCACAAACTGTTTCTAAGGATTACATGGATTCTGAAGAAAAATTCAATTTCAGGAAACGAATAAAGAAATTCGGCCGCCACTAAAATTTACCAGACATAAACAGCGAAGTAAGGTAAATGTTTTTTTTAATGAGTATATTTCGTAATAGGTTAGCATGATAAAAACCACAAACATTGAACAAACAAGATGGTTAAGTTAAAACATGGGGATGAAAAAAAAAACAATGCCGCTGAAAGCGAATTTCTAATATATAGAAACATAGAAATTAATCACAAAGTGTTTCTTTGTAAATTATGAACTTACAAAACATACATTATTGCAAACTATTTTAATAGTCAGAAAAGTGTATTGATGAGAATAACTGCACACAAGGTTGAGCATTTACATTATTGTTAAGTATTGCAGGGATAACTACAAAACCCGACATTTTTCCAACGATTCCTTGAATAGTATCGAAACTTCTTGAACATATTTGGTAAGGTATATACAGAGCACAACGTTCGCTATTCTGTTCAGTTAGAAACAGGATTCTGACGAGTAAAAAACAAACCGACTGCGAAAATTTCACGAACAGAACTTACACTGCACTCGTTTCATAAATTGCATATAAGACGAAAAGCGGACGAAAAAACATGAATAGTTGCACAATTATAGATAAAGATATACTCCTTTATAATATAACCAAGGATTGGTTCAAGAGATACAAAAGAGAAAATTTTTATTTACTCAATCCTCAATGAACGTAAAGCTTCTACATTAAATTTAGACAAATTAAGAGGCCTTATTAAAACAGATTCCAGTTTAAATCTGCGTCATCTGTTAAAATATTCACGTTCTCTCTTATTGTAATAGCAAAATACATCAAAATTTGGGGAGAAAGTGGAAATGTCCTGTTTAGATAGCAAATAAGTTAACACCGATGAACCGAGATGGTGAGTTTATTAGTCGCCAACCTAATAAATAAATACAAATTCATATGATTATTATTTAACATTACAGCTTTAGTCTGTCATCACGTAATTACTTTTAAATCTTCAGAAATCAAGTAATCCATAATAAGGAAGAGACAGGAGAATTGGAGCATAATTGGCATCTTAAATACCCTGCTACTTTTATCGAGACAGGAGCAAAAAGCTATGGAAAAAAGTTCTACTTATATTTACCGTGATAGGGCGTAGTAGATTATAAATTTTTATTAAGTTTATATGTAAAAACATATAGACGCAAATAAGTAAATCAAACGATTAAACTTGAAAGTTTCTTCGGGTAGAAGTGAATTATTTTTTTAAGGATTTACAAAATCCCACATTAAATTTTTGATGATTACTCGTAATTTAAGATAATAAAAATTAAAATTTGAGGCAAAAGAATAAACTATACAAAAAATTAAAATATTGAAAATTATCTTATGATTTTGTATTACAAATTAAGTTAATGGACTACTATCCGCTGTTTTAAAAAATGCATGCGGTTAAATGTTGTTGTTTAATTGTTACATTTACATTTACATATTGTCAGAGTATTGTAAATTTATGATCGGAGAATAGTACTGAGCTTATTTTATTATCCCCCTTTCTCGTTCAATACAGTGTGATATGTAATCAATTGTGGACAATTTTTTTTAAAACAATAGACTATGTATTTCTATTGATAGGGTCTGCTGATTATAAGAATTAATACAGAATTCCTAGCGACGAATTCTTTTTTGTTTATTTTGAAGAAATATAGTTGTGTATAATAAGCCAAAACTTATAGTATTTGCGCCGTACTGATAAATATTTATAAAGCTTTTTAAGAACTGAAAAGTTAAAACAGGTCGGTATGCCCAACGTTAAGGACGTTGGGAGTAAGTCGTTCTGTTAATAAAAGTACTTCGTTGGCACACAAATGGAAGTACTTGCAATCGAATCCAATTACGTTGTAAGTACTATCTTATTGTAATACTACCATATCTGTACAACATGTCTGCTACTATTTCTAATCTTCCAACCCCCCTGGTTGATCTAAAGAGTAAAATAACGTTAGGTTTTCAGAACAAAAATTATAGTTACATAATAGTATAAGTTTTTACCTAATAATATAAGTACAAATTAATTCGAATTGTTAATGTGTATGACAATATTAACCATATATTATTCGCTTGGTTAACGCAAAGAAAGAACAAGACATAAGTTGAAAATAAAACAATTAAAGTGCAAAGCATGTCAGCGTGAATCCGTCCAAACAAGTTCTCGGGACGTTTCGCTAATGTAAGACGGTGGCAAGGCGGTAGTCTACGACACGAGCCACTCAGTTTGTGGGCGGACAAGTATGTTTGTATATCACAAACGCACGCACATGCAAATAAGATAATTCGCTCGCAAACTGTCTTCAGGCTGCATTGTAGGTTTCGCTTATTTTTATAAATATTTAAATAGTAAAAAAATCGAAACCAATAAAAATTATGAATATAAATATATTCAGAGACTAACTAAAATAATAAAAACGATGAATTTATACGTTTCAACAGACTAAATACAATAATTTACGTGATACAGTATCTGAATTCTTTAGGACAAAACTGAATATATAATCAGTTTAATCTTTACCCATAAAAAAGGGTTGAAACTAAATATAAGTAAATTGCTATAAACAGATTTCTGAGATATTAAATATGTACCTAAATTTAGGGCATGGCATGAAATAATTATTATTCAATGGTCGGAAAAATGTCATTGACTTTTTTAAAATTTAACTACTATTAATTTAGTTAACATAACATATCGTTTAATTTATTAACAAAGAAATAATCAAGCGAGTTCTATTTTGGAACAGCATTAAAATCTAGAAAAATAAACGCTCAAGTTGTATAGTCCTTACGCAGCCCTATATTATATTGTTTTATGCTCCTAGTAAAAAACTATTTGTCTAAACGCCCTAACGTGAAAATAATTACAATTTTCATATAAATTTCTCTTTATTTTCAACTCTCCATAATTTTCTAATATCAAAACTCCACGTTATTACCGTTAGTTACTTTCATAACAAAATATTCTTACTAACTTAGATATTTCTACTGTACCTAAATATAAATATATTAGACGTAATAAGTCTCACTTTAAATTCAAACCAGTAGACATTACGAAAGACCGACTTACGAGATATACAAATTTAAACCGGCAGACTTTACGAAAGACCGTTCAGTTATATACCTAGCAACGTTTGTGTAAATGTAGCCATGTTAGATCGGCTAAGCGCCTCGGCGGTTCGGGCGCCCTCACTCACTTTTGTGGCATCCCGTAAACCATTCCACAACATATTTACACTCGGCAAAGGAATGAATATTAACACCTTATAAAACTTATATAACATATACGTATGCTCATAAATTTGTAAGCATATTATGACGGAAAATTTTTTTGCGAAAACTCTCGCTGTAAAATGAAAAAGAGATATGAATTTTAAGTGATGAGTTGAACGCTTGTTTACCATGCGTCGGGTAAAACACGGCAGCGCGTGGTTTTAAGCTTTTGTGAAAATCGATGTCGGGTAATATGGCGAAAAATGATTTTGATTTTATTCCTCAGTAATTACTTGCAACATATTAGTGTTAGAATTATCATAGTAAATAGGAAAACAAATCAATTAAAAATTTTGACTTCTTTATGCACTACTTAGCGAAAGGAAATTTAAAAACGTTTTTTTTTAATACCCTTGTCTATTTTTTTTGACATAAATCGGGTATTTTGGAGACAGTACTACAGCAATATTAGATAACTCTAGTATACATAATATTGTCTTACTTATTATTTACATATTATTTAAATTAAAACAAATAATTTTAAATTATACATAGTCTATTTTAGATTTTGGAAAGGACATTTCAGAATTATATTTTCAACTTCAACTTTTTTGACATTAAAGTTCGATCAGTTCTTGTTGTAATTTTTCTACCATCTATCTATCCGTTTTAGCTTCTTGATTTAATTTTGAGTCGCACACCAAGAGACCGATAGTCATGAATCCCAATATTTCATAAGATTCTTGTAGGTTTAACTATAAATAAAAATAACCTTTTAACGAATTGAAACACAGAACACATTAGCCTAATGTCTTAATGATATTATTAAGTATATTAATAGTGTCAATTTGGTATTATTTCGAAAAAGCTAAGAGCTTAATACAATTACGGTGTTGTTAACTAAATTGTATTGAACTAGGTAAGTGAAATCAATTTTCAATTATTATTTTAACAATAATTCCATGAATGACATGATTGATGGAATTGAAGCATTATTAAGCACGTTTGACGTGCTACATAGACTTATTAGAAATTTATATATATATATATATATATACATTTTAATTAAACATTTGTCATTTACTTTTATTTTCATATTTTAGTTAACACAATACTCTCAGTACGGACGACAGTAGTATCTCGTACCCAATGCTAGCACGTATTACGAACTTTACCAACTCACCTGCTCGCGATCATACTCGTACATAAATAAAACAATCTGCGCCCCGTAATACCAGCCGCAATTCCATCTTGCATTCGCATCAAAGCGGCAGTCGTGCTCGCAAATCTCATTAACGCACAGTATACTTTCGTTTAATGAACAAATTCCATTCAGGAGGCTCCGCCGGATGGAAGTAGGTGGCAGGTGCCGACTGCTATGAATATAATGTTCGTCTGCGTACTCTTCTTATTGTGGCTATGGAAAATAAGTTGAGTAATAATGCTTGGCAGCAGCGTAAAGACGTAGTTATGTTTGTGTTATTACTAATTAAAGCTTTCCAGTAAGTCTCCGATTTGAATGATTATAACTCTAATATAGATATTTGAAGGCCTAGTAGAAAAAACATTCGGAAAAAACCATTGTGGCATTCCATTAATTACATCAATCAAGGACCAAAATTTTGAAAGAAATGTACATATTAAATTATTGTCCCATAGAGGAAACCCATTTCAAATCACCCGGGTGGCAATTACAAATATTTTTATTTTTTTTTAAATTTGTTTACCAAATATTCCTCGCATCTGAAAAATACTTAGCTTAATTTTTTTAAAACTTTGTGTACACTATTACTTCCGTTTATAGCGTTGCTTTTACCATAGGAGGAAAACATTGTATATGGAAAATAACATTACTTCATTAAGTTTAAAGATATCAGTATGAAACGAAAACCAAAAATATTATCATAAAATTTAATTTTTTTATAATATTTTTATTAATTCCTTTATATTTTAGTATCTTATCAGCGATTTGTTCTAAAAAGAAATAAAAATATCATATTGGAAAAGAAAAATGCTATTTCTAAAACCATTTTTCTTGCGACTATAACTTTTTTCACTTCCATAATCTTTATAATTTTTTGCACATTTCCCTATTTTCATCACACTGTTTTAAATTGTTAAGCCTGAGAATATTATTTTTTTTTGTAGTCTCTCATAAATTGCAAATAATACAAATTTTCAAAAAGAAACAATACAAATTTTACAAAATATATCGTTTTTTATTTTTTTTTATGAAAAGATATAAAATAGTTCCATTCAGTAAAGTAAATCTTGCTCTTTCAAATAGCAAATAAATACATACACAAATCTCATTGATATTTTAACGGACTAAAGGCTTAGAAAATATTTCTACCCCATAACTATTTGATGTATGAAGGCCTTTACAAGTAAAGTTATGGAGCAAGTAAAATGTGGTCAGTTAATGAAAATTATTTGTTGGAAAAATTTCTTATTTGGTCGTTTTGAAAAAGCGTTTTTTGAAAACATGACCAGTTCTGAGGATATTTTTATGAGTAGTGTCACAAGCAAGGTTATAGGAAGTTTTATAGTAAATTGGTAATTGTAAGAGACTTATCTACAAAAGGTCAGGTTATTAAAGTTAAGGATATCTCAAAATATCGACGTTATATATCAATGCCCCAAAACTCAAATATTTAGTTAGTTTTAGCCATATATCTAGATAAAAAAAATGTTTAAATTATGGTCAGACAAAACATGCTAAAAACGGTTTTACGAAGAATACTCAAAGAACATCTTTCGCGACTCACAAATTATTAAGAAAAATCTAATCTGAGGAAAATGTTTGTATCTCAATTTCAAACCGAAGATATTTGCATAAAAGTAAATTTCATAAAAAGTGATGATTTCGAATTAGAAATGGTACAATCATTGGAAGAATTTAATAATTTATGTGAATTTTTAAACTCATTTCCCCTACATAATCTGACTAAATTTATTACAAAACAACGATACTCAGAACTAAAATAAATAAAAAAGCAATGAAATTGCAAATGCTGAGTGAAGAAAAATTTAACGTATTTGAGCGTGAAATTAGAAGAACTCAAAGAATTATCAGAAGAACCTTCCAAAGGCAATATGTTCGTCAACAAAGTCAAGGTAACTTATGTTTTCCTTTAAATTTATTAGATATTTGTAGAATTACCAACAAATATCAGCCAACAGCATTTAAATATTATATAAAACAATAGCGGAAATGGGGTTTGAATGCTGTTGCAAGTTTCTACTAGTTAATCTCTTAAAATTTCCCACCTGAAGGTGTTGTCATACACCGAAACCTAGGTCGTGATTAAGAATTTAAATTAAGTAGTAGTTTCATTTAGTTGTGAATAAAAATTAAGTGACAATGAGTTTCTACAAAATTAACGCCAACTATACCCGATAGCAATACATTAATACAATTTATAACATGACTAACAGTTGAAAGATCAATGATAAGATATAGAAGATATGTAATATTCATGAAGCATATTTCTTATCTGAACTTTGAAATATGAGTAGTTTATCCAAGTAAAAGAAATGTTTCTTTTTATGATGCCAAAAAAAATTAATAACGACCCAATTTAACCAAAGCTTTGACAAATGTCGACCTATTTTATTTCTCAAAGAATATTATTACCTAAGCTAATTTAGTTTCAGTTGTTTTATATTCATATTTTTTGCTTATTTAATCCTATTTTCTAGGAATCATTTAATCGGCTGCGAGTACGCAGTTAAGTCTCCTTGAAATAAAATAAACGGCAATTAGAAGACGAAAGCACGTTCCGCAAAACTTTCTCTCCGAACCTTTCGTAATTCTGTAAAAGAATATTTAAACTCGTATCCGAAAACGGTTCAGAGTCGGAGCGCGGCACACACGGCGGCGAACCTCCATAAAGACGGGTCGGCTGATGGTCCACTACGCAATTACAAATGTTAATATCGTTGCAAATTCACCCGGCTGACCTACGCCAGATGTAACGATCACGGTACCGGGCTACAAGGCGCACCCTTGTAGCTGTATCCAGCACCCATGTATACAGAATGTTTCATCCCTTAACGCTTAAGATAAGCGAAATAATTCAAGCTTTTATAGATGGTTGTTACTGGCGGTAGAAGGGTCAGCGAGTATAAACCGTAAACATGGCTAGATGGCTGTAATAACTTTACCGAAATCTTCCTTGGTGTAATTACAATTTTACATATTAATAGTAATAATAGTAAAAAACAAGAAAACGCTAATTTTGTCCAAAAATATAATGTCGGCTTTAAAAAATGTTGTACGAGGATATGTATACATATATTCTTAAGTGTTTTATTAAGCCACAAGCAATTGCAGAAATATTATTAAGTATTTTCGAACTATTCTTTTAATATTATCCTCATTAGCGTCGAAGTTTCTTTTATATAATTAAAATCGTATCGTGTTCTTATCATTGCTGAAATAAAAACGGCAAAATCCCGTATAGTGTCAGGCATAAGTTTCATAAAAATAAAAATGATACCCTTATATAAAAATAATAAAAAATAAGCTCTTTAAACATTTTACTTAAGTCGTTAATCAGGTAAATGAGAAATCTTATATTTTTTTTATTATTTTATTTCATGATCAGCTAATTTTTCACTATAGCTTTTAATAGATTATCAAAAAAACCATATCAAAATACATTAATATTTGACAACAGAATGAATACCCCTGTCAGGTTATTTATTAAGGGATGGCTACAAGTTATAAAAAAGCAATTGGTATTCATTAATTTTTGTAATCGTTTGTTATACAATATGTACTTCGTTATATTTTTACTGTCATTTTTGTTTCTTATTAACAATTCTTGGCACATTAAAATATTACATAACGTGCCCGGTTCAAAAGTTAAAGTATTTTTTGTCTTTTCTTGATTTCCAATAGCTGAATTGTTTAATTTTTTATGCTCTAAAAATAACAAATTTTTAGTAACTAAATTCTATTTCTGTAACGTAGAGCCCTTCATTACTATTCTCCTTTACGGTTCTGGATCAAATTAAACTTGATTTCCGTTCGTCACTTAGGATCAGAAACTATAAAATCCGAACAAAAAGCTCGAATCGCTGTAGACACCGATTAAAACGACCCGTATATGACACATCCACAAGTACACGGTGTATATTCAAAATAATGTTTTTATTTGGGTTCCGCCCTCTTGAGTAAAACGCCATTACGAGGCGCTCTTCATTAACGTCAGACAGCTCGGCTTAACGGCCACATTTGCATTTACATGGCGCAGGGAACGAACCCCGCACTCTCATATTACAAGCGAGCAAATATGCTTTTGATTGTAGCGGGAGGACGTGTTTGGGGATTAAGGTTTTGTAAGTTTATGTGTCGCCCGCGCAGCCTTTGTTTGGGTGCAGCGACTCCTAATTGAATTTTGTTTTTCGACGCACCTAGCCGTGGAGGTGGAAAAACATCCACGTGACCGTCCGCTGAGAAAATTATCAAACTTTTGAATTAGAGCTTAATAACTGTTAGGGTAATCCGTTAACTAATATGCTAATTATCCGCAAAGTAACAACAATAGTAAGTTTTTTACTTAGTCACATTGTATTTCAATAATTATTTGTGCTAAATTTCGACACATTTCATGATTTTCATATCAACATGAGAAAACATACATATTACGCTTTTATAACGTATGTATCATATTTCGTCAGTCAGTTATACAAATTTTGAAACTTGTTCCGTAACGAGTTATGAGTACAATATATAAACATATAATTATAATAAAATGTCAAAAGAATCCAAATTGCATATTGAAACAAATTTTACAAAAATTAAAAATAACAGTTGCCCATAACTATTATGTAATGTAATAAATACATAATTGTGCATTTATTACATTTTTATTGAATCGGAACATGACTTATTAAATTCAAAATAAAACACAACGCGTACTTTCGGGTTTTGCTTTTTTTTCAATAAAAATCATCTTCACGTCTGTGTACATTACTGCAATACTCCAGTTATGCTTCTAGGAAAATAATTATTAATGGTGATAGACTTTTTTCAAAAAACCTACCCACGGCATGAAAATGTTTAAAGAGTTTTATATTTTCCAAAATAGCTAGACAATTCTACACATATTCTTAAAATTTCAATCTAGAGAAGGATGAAAGAACAAAAGAGCTCAGCTAAACGGTTTTTTGTTTTGTAGGTATTCTAAACAGGTCTTTTATATGATAAAAATATAGAAAATCATGTAAAATATGACCTTTATTGAGTAATTTTCATAAATAATTAAATTATATTTACTGACTAATTACATAATAATACCAAAATCATAGCCAAAACTGGACATTTGAATACAATAAGAATAGACAGGGGAAACATTTTCGCGAATTAATTAATACGTTGATTTTAACCTATCCATCTTTATAATCTTGAAATCCATTTCAATGTCATAACTGTGATAGTTACATGTAACAGTTGAGAATTAATTAATATTTCAATAGTTATACCTCTCATATGAACGTTCAGGTTATTCTCCTGATACTCCAAACACTTGTTTAATCTTATGAATTGTTGGTGAATATATTTTTGTACTAATATACGGTTTATACGTATATGTCAGATTTAAGTATTTTAAGCAGGCTTTTCTTTCAAAATTAATTTAAAGACACAGTCAAGGTAAGTTATGATGAATAGATATTTAATCCCCTTTAGAGTATGAATCTCAATAAATAATGTATATATTTATTGTTTCATTGTAATTTTTTTAATTGTCTTACGACTGTTGCTTAATGAATGCCATTTTGACTAAATAAAATATTGTTGTGTGTTCATTATGTAGAAAAATTAGTAGCAAATATTTAAAAAAGTATTTACATTCCCAATTATGTAATTAATGGTTCTTTAATATATATATATATTCACAAACTCACTCCTATATTAATTTTTATATGTGTAAGTATATGATAAAAAATATTCAAATACCAGGTTATATATGAAATAGTGATAAAATCGTGAAAATAAAATAGTGAACTCGTATCAAGAATTGAACCCAATACTTTTCTTTTCATACAAATTTCATTAATGTCATGTAATTTCAAGTTATGTAGAGAGAAAATTAATCCAAGTAACATAATTTTAATATTTAGTAGGTCACAAATGGAAAATAACTTTTTCTCTAACTGTTTCACTCTTTTCAATTTCACATCTCAATAGATTTAAGAAAAATATCAGTAATCAACAGAAAAGAAAAGAGCTCAATTTCCATTATATTTAGAAAAGCAGTTTTTAAATGAGAGGTAATAATATTTTTTTCTAAACTGAGTGAAACTAAAATGTAATTTTTTTATATTGTTCAATGTACTTTTACAAATTAAAGTAGAAAACAAAAGTTTGTAGCGGGTTTTAAACACTTTTTGAAAGTTTATACCAAAAAAACCCAACTATTTATTTTCGCTTCCAAAATAAAAATACTAAAATATTGTCTTTATTTTAAATCATCATTTTAAAAATGTGACTTCATTTTAAACCATCATTTTAAATTATGATACTCAATTTTCGGTTTTTAAATTTTGTATTCTGTTCCGTTGTAAGTAGAAAGTTCATCAAAGAGCCGAAATATAACGACTTTAGAGAGAATACTAAAATTACCAAAAAGTGTGTGTGCAGACAGAAACAGTAGTGGGACTAAAAAGCTCTAAAATTTTATTCAGTCCGATAACTAACGGGCGATAACTAACAAACACTCATTTCTAAATTATTCTCCAAAGACGTAGTCAAGCACTGGTTTTGGAACCAATGCTTTTAGAGCCAAGTATTGATTTTGAAACCTATGGCTTTGGATTTTAGATTTTGCCGACAATATTTAACCGGGGCAACCCCCTGTATTCAATTTAGTAAAATTAAGAAGCCTTAGTGAAACAGATCCCACGTTAAGTTTGCTTTAAATGACAGAGTTACTCGTGCTGCCAGTATGACAAAAATGTAAATGTTCAGTTTGGCTACCGCAATGACGTTTTATAAAAAAATCAAGGGACACGGAACTTCGCTCCTGTTTCCAATTGACATAAAATTATGTAACATGTACATAAGCTGATAAATATTAAATCTGAAATGAGCAGTATCCAATTAATACAAAAAAAATTATGAAAATTACACGAAAGTAATTAAGTCCAGTTAATCACTTCATTGCTAATAAAACTAATCGAGTATCATTTCGGAAATTGATAGATATAAAGTTGAATATATAAAAAATGATTTTTAATTTTTAATCTTTTTATATGTCGAGTTCCATAATAGGAAGGCAACCTGAAATCGAAAAGTGTTTCATATAAAATACCAAACAAATTTGTAAGTCAAATCTCGACTTCCTTCTCAGCGTACATAATCTCCTTACATTGCCGCTGACGAGGGTCGGAGTCACGTAGGAATTCAAATTTACTTGTATAATTCGCCGTCATATCAGTGTGTGTGCGACTATGATCTATCAACAATGTGTGTGTAAGTTATCATTAATCTTTAAATTAGATTTTAGTAGAGGAAATTATAGAGGGTATGAAATAAGGCCATGAAAGAAAATTTAACTACTTAATAATATATGAATATCTGCTGAAAGCACATTTACGATTATAATAAAAGGTTTTTTATAAAATGTTATGATTATTAAATTATGTTAAAATTAAAAACAAAATATGTACTAGATAATTTTAAGTGACGAATTCTGAAATAAGCTCCTGGGCATTTTCTTACAACCCTAGGTCCTTGCACTGAAATAATATTTAAGAGTAAATTTGCCAAAAATGTTTGCAGAGTTTTGCAGAGGAGTGATGCGTCACAGCGTATGTTGCCGCTGTTCTCGAGTGCCCTCATGCAGGAAGCCTACATGATTGCCTTGATATGATCTAACAGTTTTATTGGTGCTCTCCCAAGTGATCTGGTACCTTTAGTTATAGTACCTCATGGCCCTGTCAACCCGGCGTTCAATACTTGCTACTCCTCGACACATGACCGAACAACTTTATTATGCGAGTTTGTGCAATATTGGTCAGATGCTGCTTAATACCGAATTCTTGGAGTATGGGTGCATTTGTGAGGAAGTCAGTCCACGACACTCCAAGCATTTGTCTCCCACACCACTCCAGGACATATATATTTTGTCTCCCATTTCACATAGCGTCCACATCTCTAAAGCGTAGAGGAAAATGGAGAACACTAATGTTCGAAGAGCCGGTTTTCGTTGTTTTTGTAATGTCACTGTTATTCCATATCTTCCTCAGCTTATGGTTATTAAGTCTATCCTAGCTTGTCCATAGGAGACCTAGTAATCGTCATACACCTTCTGATTTCTTCACTACATCCGCTATTATTAGAAATTAATGCTCTCAGATAGACATATGATTGATCACCTTGCGATTCCCCAATAGTGTTACTTCGAACTTTTTTATCATCAGCACGGCCACAATCACAATCTCCGAATCCAAGTCCGATGTTTTCCATCTTTTTGAAGTAGACTTTCTATAGAAGAATACTATATGTGAATAAGGGGATATAGTTATCCGCATATTGAAGATTCGAAATTTTTGAGTCACCCCTCGTAATTCAGTCCGTCGAGTTCTCGAGCCCAACTCCCATTATGAGCTTCCTGTAGATATTAAATAGGAGCAGCGAGATTATATATCCACGACGAACTCCTGCATTGGGGTGGAAGAGATTCGACAATACATCGTCTCTTCTGACTGTTCCATTTTCGTAAAGACGTTTAAAGAGTTTACAAGGTGTTTCGATGTACGCATCTCCAGCGACATTTCCTGAAGTTTTGGTCATTTAACCTAATGAAATACCTTGTAAACATAAGAGCGCTTGTTGAGTTACCGGAATTTTTCAATAATATGGCGTATCATTAGGATTTATTCCTGAATATATATATAAAAGTAACATAACGTAAAACAACATTATTTCATATAAAACACGAATCTTTACATTAAGGGACAATCTTTGAAATAATTTATCTTCATGTTTGATAAGGAAAAAACAAAGCAAAAATTAATAATAAATGTCAAACAATTTTAACCTCAAGGTTTCTTTGAGTATATCAACTCTTCTGAGAATAACCTTCAACATTTACGTTTACTCATTTTACTTATACCTGCGGTCGCAATTTTATGACAAACGCGAACCTACAATTTTCATGCTAACAAGAAACGGTGTTCACAAGTTACACGCTAATTATATTCTCATGAAGTTTAGCTTTATATAAATTCCAAAGTTTGAATTAGTGGTGTCTATTAAAGTTTACCGATTAATCATCGAATTTACGAACTTTCAAAATTTCCCCGTCCGAAAATATCGATACGAATGTACCTTTACAAAATATATTCATGTATAAACATCACTAATAACATTATATAACTAGGTAGATAACATTAGTACATAAATTTTAAGTTAAAAATATAGTGCTATAAAGTAGGTACTTGTGTGGAAATGTAACAATAATTACATAGATACCATTTCCACAAGTAAATTTAGAATTCATCATTTTTTTTATCTAAGTACGAAACACATAGTACGAACACTAAGTACGAAACACATATTTAACGTGATCTCTGTGTAAATAAAAAACGAAATGTTTTTGCAAACCGAAACGTGAGCGAAATAAACGTATCTTCAGAATAATAATGAAAGGATTTTTCATTTCGTATTTTATAGCGCGAGGAATATAGCTCCGCATTTATGACTTCGTAGCTCGACTATCACTCAAAAGTTACTATAATATTTTACGCACTAAGTTTGTTAGCCGAGGTCCATTGGACATGCTGAGAATAAATTAACGCAATGCCTTTGAGGTTAACCATATTTTTTATTCATATTTTTCATTGTTCTAGGCAGCCTTATAATCAAAAATGGAAAAATTTTAATGATAAGTCATCATTCTTTATGGCTCAGTAAATTTTAAAAACTCCCGAATTCAGCTAAAAATTATTAAGTCTTAGACTTCAATAATTTGTTATCGTAATTAACTTGTTTTAATGGAAACCTCTTCTAGTATTCAAATGAAGCTTTGTTAGAAGCATCTGAAAAGTAGTTCTAGAGAATGGCATAGAATATGAAATTTTGAATAAGAAAGGAATCTCAATAAACATGACGCAATGAAATAAATCAAATTCAATTGAATAAAATAGGATGGCTACATAATAAGGTTGGACAAGGGAAGAATACGGAGGAGAGTCTTTGTAAAGTCGCCCACAGCCAAAATTTCAAAAAGTGTGCTACAAACTAGATGAAGCCACAGGTCTTAAAATGTTTCAAGACTAAACTTTGAGACATTTCAAACTCAAACATGATTGGTAGAGGCAGGAAGACTAAAATGCCACAGTTTTAGTATTATTTCATTTTCCGGTACTTTCTGGGATAAGTTTAAAGAAGCTCAAGACACACAAACTCATATTTTTAAGACCAATTATTATTTATCTATGTATGATTGATATCACTCACACATATGTCTGATTTTACGAGTTTTGCATATTATATTTCCCATTGTAAGCATTAAATAACTTATGCAATACATATATTATTTTCAAGCTTACTGCATTCTCAGTTTAGTTTTTAGCAAAGATGTTTAAAATTTATTTCTAAAAAACAAAACAAAATTTCCAAAATCTGTTAATAAAATACACTCTTGACTAATTTGTTAACGGTCTGTGCAGCTTCGTTAAAGATACATAAATTTCTATCAGAAATATTATTTTCTGAAAAAGCAATAAAATAAGCACGGCGAAAGTGGTTTTATTAAGAGCTTTTAAAATTTCTTCCAGTTATCTAGCAGCGATCTGTTGATATGGCAGTTGACAGTAATTGACAAGTGACGGTGAGGTCACAAAACGGATTATAGGTTAGATGTGTACATACCTTCTTATATACTGACGCTACATTGTGATTGACGTTTTCAATTTTATTTTCACTTCACCGAGGGTGCAGAGAGTGTCGCAGTTGCGCGTATATTTGAATATGTTTCTCTGCATTGCAAAGGTACTCAGACAGGTGGGGTAGATTTTAATTTAAGGGATTGTAAGTGGGTAATATTGAAACCTGTGCATGATATGGGCAAGATCTTTGTTAATATTAATGGATATTACGAAGCTTGGAAATGTAAATTTTGTTGAAATGTTCAGTGTTGCCAGGTTGTATTTTTATTTCCGTTTCAATTTTCAGACTAATCATAATATTTTTCGTAGTGTATGATTATAAGTTTCATTAGAAATGGAAAATAAACGTTAACATTATTAAATGTAAAGTTAAGAGTTTGTATAACGAGTGAAATATAAAAACACTAAGGATAAATAAGTTTAACATAAACTACACGATTTATTCTTTTACTTTGTTACATTAACAAACTAAAACAAAATAAACACTGATTTCACTAATAATTATTTCCTAATTGCCGTCAAAATCAAATCATTTGTCCTTTTGGTTTTCGACCATTCCAATGTTAAAACATTTTTTAAGCAGACTTCACTAATGCTGCCTGTTGAACGTTTTGTTAATTCCAAATATAAAACAAAATAATTAATTTATTATTTTGATATTAGTTTCCATATGAACATATTCTTAAAAATGCTTCTTAATATTTGTGAAAATTATCCAATCAAAATGGATACTTAGTAATCGGTGTCTCTAAATGCAACAATGTCTAATTTGTTTTACAATCCATTTTAATTTTGAAGATATTTACATGAAATGACAATAAGGGTAGAAATTACGTTAATTACAAGTGTTACAAATATCATAATAAATATAATTAAGTATGGGCTGTAGGCATGGATACAATTATTGTACATAAGTATAATTATAGAGACTTTATATAGATATAAGTACGAATGTATTTCTTAATACGTGAATCCGACTCACGATTGACTTTTTTATCGATGAAAAAGTGGAAAAATTAAAAAAATTTATAACGGTAGAACTAAATTTTGAAAAGTGGATCAATTTAGCAATTGTTTTATTAGTTTAACACACTTCATACTGGAAAAGGGGTGATTTAAAATGTAATAAGAAATGACAGTGAGATAATATCGGCGAACAAATGTGAGGAATATACGGAGTAGTTACCAAATAACAAAGAATGAATGTCAAAATACCCTCCAAATATTTAAACATTGGCCGAATTATAATACATAAATAAAGAATTACGATCAACCCATCAATAAACCATAATAATAATTTTTTCGTCTTCTAAATGGGGAATAACAATTTAATTCAGTTAATTAAAGTTAATTTAATCCCTTTTGATAGAGCGGTAGTTAACCATTACCATTCAAAGGGTAATGGTTAACTACCGCTCATTAACCATTACCAACAGCAAAAGTGTCTTGAGTATAATAATCCACACATCTCATAGCCGATAATATTTCGTTTCTAATATTTAGTTTATTGATTATAAATTAACGTTTACGTACGTGAGAATGATACGAAAAAAAGTATATACTATAATCAAAACGTATGGTAAACACTATGCATCAAATTATTATTATAAACTCATTTTCTCAAAAAGAATTGCGTAAAGAGATATTGGTTTTACTTGAAAATAATTATATTGTCAGCATTTTTTATTAAAGAATTTTCCATTTACGTTTAATGGTATCAATATTTATATTTATATACAGTGTTACCTAATTTATACATTCCAAGATAATTGTACTTCAGAAGTAAACTCTAGTCGCGCGTCGTAGCTGACATGCACAATTTTTTTGATAAATCTTATAAATAGGGACGAATCAAAAACTATAAGATATCTTATATTCCCAGCCCTGGTTAGTTTAAAACATATTAGAACACAAGGAGGAATTGATCTCAATTACGGTGTGGTAATGTAAAGAAACATATATTAATTGAATTTAAAACATATTTTTTCCTCAAAATATGCCACCGAAAGAAAGGCAGACAGAATTTCGAATTATATTAAATACATAATTAATAAAATTTGAATTTTTGTTTTGTTTTTCGTGGTACGTAATAAATATACCACTCGTAAGCTTAATCAAGTTTCCTTTAAATTCAAAAGAGATTATTATTCCCCGATTCCGGTTTCACGATGTCTCAAATGGATACAGAAATGAATTCAAGAGTAATGTAAGCACTACAAGCGTAAAGCAGAACTCCATACCTTTCTGCTTTAATTATGCGCGTTGAATAATTCTCGACGAGTAACTCATTCTTGAGCCGTGGCCGTGGGCGCGAATCGTGCAACTTAGAATCGCGAGATGCCAACTTAGCGCGTGCATAATATTAAACTGAACAAGTCCGCTTCGGACTTATACCCAAGTTACGAGTACATATGCCCGACAATCGACTTCGTAATCAAGTCCGCCCATGCGCATACTGCTTCGCTGCTATCATTTTCCATTTTGTCATATAAATCTGATATAACGATAGGAATAATGTTTTCAGTCACAGTTTCTGAGATTATGAGTTTATAGTTCCTACAAGAAACACTATTGGCTATAAAGTTTAGTTGTGCAAGCCGATTAGGTACGTGGGAGATATCTTTTAAATGTATGCAAATAATGTGATTACACATAGCTCCAAAATCCTTTCTAAACACCGAGTTGTTATCTGGTGTTTTAAATCTATAAAACGGCTATAAAGTTTAGTTGTGCAAGCCGATTAGATACGTGGGAGATATCTTTTAAATGTATGCAAATAATGTGATTACACATAGCTCCAAAATCCTTTCTAAACACCGACTTGTTATCTGGTTATTTAAATTTATAAAACGGCTATAAAGTTTAATTGTGCAAGCCGATTAGGTACATGGGAGATATATTTTAAATGTATGCAAATAATGTGAATACACATAGCTCCAAAATCCTTTCTAAACACCGAGTTGTTATCTGGTTATTTAAATTTATAAAACTATTTCAGGAGAAAATAAGAAATGCTAAAAAAACTACCAAGCTTTCCTGTTTATTTTAAATATCGATAGGTTTCCCAAAAAAAAAGTTCAGTTGTTCAGAAGTTCAGAATGAAAAAGAAAATAGATATGTCATACGAAGGTTTGTTTTCTATATACGAAATTAATTTAGTGTCATTCAAAAATAAAATCTATGCCTACAAGTACACTTTTCCTGTCATTATAATCTTTATGTATTTCACTTGCATGATCATCTTTTGATATTAATACATTATGACTTTTGACATAATTTTGTTAAAATCATACAAAAGTTATGAAATTGTGTAGAAGAAAGTTGTATAAAAGTGATAGCGGTTTAAAAGAATTAGAAACAAAAATTATAACTAGCAATAATATCGTTCATTAATATGTAGTATTAGAAGTACATGAATGTAAAAACCAAAGTCATATTTTCTGGTGTGTTTCGAAAATAAAAAAGCAGCATTAATTGCTTATGATATTTCATAGCATATCGAAATAATTCAAACACTTTTAATTATTTTGGGTCCTCATATATATAGTCTATATTATGATAATAAATATTGGGAGCAATTGTAAACGCACTGGACTCTGGATTGTGCTAAATGCACTGTGCTACTTACCATAAACAAGCTTTTTCAACCCAATAAATATGACGTCAAATTTCTCTTTATACGCTAAATTTCTATAAACTCATTCCAATATTGATATTAGAATACTATAAATACACTATATTTATTTCTTAATATCGTCTTATTTAATAAATAGTCGTTATTTGAATATCTCACTTGCCGGTGCTGCCATTCAACTTGTACACCTCTTTGTTAGAATTTATTTTTTGGGTTCCATGTATCCCAAACTGAAAAAGCCCTTATGAGATTACTGGCAGTTTGTCTGCGCGCCTGTGACAGCGATTTTCACAGAAACCATACAATGTGGAAATTTGAAATTTGGCATAGTAATAATACATTACATAACTTTTTTAAAATATGTGAATTAAAGAGAAAGTAAAAAACCCACGATTTATTTTTAATCTTTTAAATCATGTGGAGTTATCATTTGAAAAAAGTTGTTACAAGGAATATAGAAATATTTTTTCATAATTTTTATTACATATTTAAACAGGTGTTCTAAAATATATGTGAAAATAGAGAATCCCTTCGTCCTTACTTCCGAAATTGCTGGATCAAAAAACAGTGTTGGTGAAATCTGAATAAAAGATTAGAAAAAAACTATACCGATCATCGTAGATGTTATGATTTTTTAAATATTCACCATGTTTTTATGCCTGTGAAAGGTACAGTAGGCAATATATTTAGATTGTGAAAAATTAATATGTGTGAATGATTTTTTAACAGGAACACTATCTTTATATGTCCATAAAAGTGTTTAAATATATGCGGAACATGGTGACAGGCTTGACAGGTTTTTTTTAATCGGAGCCTTCTTTAAAAACGTTTTCATTTAAGAAGCAGTACTTTTGTCAGTTTGCCTGTTATTCAAAATAATACCATTGTTTTTTTTTTGCATTCACATTCTACAATTTAAAGACTTTTTTTTTGTTGTACAACAATGTGACATCACTTTAAAATAAAACCGCAATGTATAATAATGTATGTTTGTAAACGTCACTTGCGTTTCCAGCGACATACTACCCTTTTTGAATATTTTAAGGGCATTTCGGACTAAACAACGCGCTTCTTCTAAACTGCGATTGTAAAGCATGTAAAACAGTTGAGAAATTTGAGTCAAACAGAGAATGAATGAATACATCTTCACTTTTACGTTGACAGATAAACACATAAGTTCTTACTTCTGAGGATGTCAAGCCATTTCATTGAAATTAATCTAAGAATGAGAAATTGCACGTTATAAGAATAAGATTTGTAGTTGTCCAGATGTCTCGTAATCCCAGTAATATATGGGACTCGAAATAAAATAAAAAAGTAATAGAATTTTCACGCTCGTAACAATGATTGTTACATAATTTGGGGACAGGAGTGATGGCAGGGCAGATGTTATTATATTTGCTGCCTGAATTACTATGTTTTATTATAATAAAATGTTTTGAATACTTTCGTGTTTATGACAGGAAATAAATAACATTTAAATTGAGAAGGAACTTCTAAAATATACTGATTTCTTTTAGACACCAATAACATATAAATGAATAAATGAAACTTTTTGACTTCAAGCGACACCGCATAAAAAGCACACAAAAAAGTGTGAAATAGTAAAAATGCGAGTAGTTAATTGGAACTTTTGGGTACAATATCGTTTCCGAACAAAAATAAATTTTGTAATGATGTAAAATACTGCTACTGCTATATATTTTTGACATCGATGCCAAATCGATTTGCAACGACTCTCACATGTACGCCCACACAAAGAAATGAGTACTACTTTATTGTTATATAGAATTCCAAATTAAAAATAACCATTCATATTGTTTTATACTAGAGAAATGAAGTAATATACCTAAAAAAATACATTAAAACTGAGAACCTCATCCTCTTTTTTAATGTTGGTGTAAATGAGATACATTGTATGTAAAAAATGAGGTAAGCAACAATTCAATTTTGCACACTATACATATACACCTAATAACAAGTGTCGCAATTAAATCCACGTACCCTCGCAAAATAAAATAAAGTCTACCTTATTATTCATACAACTAGACTCGGCCAAACTGATGTATTATCTGGATGCCAACAATGAATCCCTCCTGGCTACGGGCATTGTGTTCGAACGTAAAAATCTTATACCGAATAAAAATGAAATATCGCAAGAGATCAGAGCCCAAGTAGGTCGTGCGGTCGTTACCTTGTATGCCTCGCGGTTACTGGCGTGCTGGCAGGCTCGTGATCGATTCCGAGCAGGTGGCCTCTCCTTTCATCCTCTGTAACAATGTGTACAAACAAAATAAATAAACGCTTATTGTCGTAACGTAATTGACTTGTATATTTATGTCGTTAGTTTCGTTTATTACTATTATATTGGCCACTAACATAGTCTTCGAAGAAGACGATACGTTTTGATGCTCTATAGTATTAAGAAAAGTATGTACCACTACATACAACATTAAGGATTGGCAGTATATTAGCAATTTATATAATCCGATAGTATATGGACTTAGCGGAATATGATTGCCAGAAAATGATAAAACTGAATGTTATTAACGTTTTATATTATCTTGCAAATGTACATCAATTGAAGCGAATAAATAGTTCAGTCTGGGAAATATCCTACGTAATTATTATTTTGGTTAAGACGAGGCCTGCTAATTTATATTTTCATTGGATCTGTGTATTTATATAAAAAAACAACAGTTATTATCACAATGACTTCAATTTAAATCATATAGAGTTTTGAATATATTTGGCATTAATTTTGTAGAAATTCATTATTCACAATTAAATGAAACTACGTGATGTACTATTATTTCTACTATCTTTAATTTCTTTACCACGACCTAGGTTTCGTTGTATTACAACATCTTCAGGTGGGATATTAGCAAAGATTTGCTAAATATTTGCTAATATCCCACCTGAAGATGTTGTAATACAACGAAACCTAGGTCGTGGTAAAGAAATTAAAGATAGTAGAAATAATACTACATCACGTAGTTTCATTTAATTGTCATATAGAGTTATAAAAGTATAAACTAATTTTTGAAGTTCCTTAATACAAGATAAAAAAAAGAAAATATATAAAATCAATCAAGCATCTCTTATATCCGAAAGTAAATCCCATTTTTTTCAGAAACCTTAGAGAGTTAAAATTTGAAAAAAGTTCTTATAATAACAGACTATTTTGAAAAGTAAGAACCTATAAACTATTTGGAGGTAAAAGTTTGTCCTATAAAAAATTGGCTTTTTGCCGTGTCAAATATCAAGGGAAACGAAGATTATAAAAACTTCAAAACAATTTATTTCATTTAAATAGTTCCAAAATGATTGCTAACGATGTCAACAAATGATCAACCCAAATCTCTAAAAATACTAAAATTAATTTTGAAAAAAAAACATTGACTGACTTATAGGACTCAATATAAAATGGCGGAAAAAGGAAGATAATTACTGATCTCGTGGTTTTGGAAAAAATGGAGAATATTTTTAAGCCTGTGTGAGCATTATATTTAAATATTTACACATTCATATTTGTATATGTGTATACTACTCCTTCTCAACGTCTTTTTTCCTAATTTCTGACTCCAACTGCTCTGAACAACAAACGGCTAGAAATATACAAGGCTTTAGCCTTTTGTGTATAAAGTAAATCATTTTAAATAATTGGCAGATTTCGAATTGAAGGTTAGAGTTTTAATTTTGACTATTTTCATAGTTTAAAATTATTTTACAGCACGTTTTAATTAGTTATTGAAATCTTAATGAGTTCTCATTCGAATTAGAAAAAAAAATGCTGCCATGGCGATTGTGGAACGTTAATTTTTAATTATGTGTGCGATACCAATATGTACGATAAGTGAAGCACAAGAACTTATGCCCTTTATTACAAAAAAAAAGATATACCAGAAGTCAAAAAGTAATAAATATTGACATAAGTAACGATAAGATACTCTAAGAGAGAATATGTGATTGATACACAAAGATCCAACAATTTACGGTTCGTCAATTTGTCGTCCGACTTTATTTATCATGATCACAATTATTCATCTTCATCCGAACTACGTATTGAATTTAACATGACCTATGATGTACTGAATTCACGGCTAGTTTTAGAAGAAATGATGTAATGATTACAGCAAGTTTAAGGCTCAAATATGGTAATTATTATACTCATTTACGATTATAAACAGCGTGTATTTTCATATAAACCATATACATTCTGCACATAAACACTTCGTATATTGCCGCTCGTGTGACGTACAGGGGCGGAATGGAGGTAGCCCAAGGTATTGTGTGATGAGGTTTTATTGAACGGGACAAAGTGTTGTATTGTCGTCACATTTTCCATTTCACATTTCCTTTCAACGTATTTAGTGAAGGGAAATTCATAAATGCTATCGCGAAATTGATATCTTCGGCGTTATATCAATTGTGGATGTTATTGCGTTAGGATATTTGTGAAAGTAGGAACCATATTATATTGTCAAAAAAATATGGAACAGAAATGTCGAGACGTTATGTAGTTACTATATTATAATTATTTTAAGATATTTTTCTTAAATACACATTGTTACATTCATTCTTTTAAGATGCTGCAAATTACTCTGCACTCAATTTTTAGATATCGTTTTATCGCTCACTCTTTATTTATATATTTCTGTACGAATAAAAAAAACAATTTTTTGAGCCAATTTTGTGGATTATATTGAAATACCTCATTTACTTGTCTTCAATTATTTAAAATTTGATTTTTGTAATGCTACGTATGAGTTTTTCTTATAAATAACATAAATAGTACAAAGAAAAAATTTTGTATAAATAATTTTTCGTATATGAATAAATGTCGTTTTAATATTTCATATATAAACTCTATTACAATTTTATGTGAAATAATATTTTATTTAAAATTTGGAAAAGTTTTTGTACTATGATCTCAACGGAATACACCAAAACGGAATAATCAGCGCAAATGTCCTAACTCCTCATGTACGTCCATCAAATACTTATGAGCCTATATTACCTTTTTAAAATTTCTTAAATTTTGAATCGAGTATAATCATGCCTTTTATATATATATATATATATATATATATATATATATATATATATATATATTTATAATATTTGGCATTTTTATTATAATATTCTGGCGAAAATAGAACGAAAACCACATACCATTACTTTTACCTGAGATCAGTGTTACAAGGCTCTTGAAATGTGATATATTTTAATCGAGTATTTTTTAGTTACAAACAGAAGGTTTCTTCATATAATATCCTATAATTATTCTTAAGCCAGCATCAAATAAAATGTTACTGGAATCGAATTTGGAATCTATTACAATAGCCTAATAACCTAATAGAAATATTAAACACATTTCCGCAGGTCAGAAGTGAAACCATTTCCTTATTATGCACTTTGCCGTTTAAACAACATATAGGGAGATCATTTGGAACAAAGAAAAGTCAACATCTTGAAACGAGTCCGTAGTCAGTACCAGGTAAATGCAAGTAAATATTTATCGTGAAAGCAAACATTTGTTTACAAGGAGATATCACAGCGAGCTCTACTTCGTTTTGCAAACAATTTTTGAATTTTGTTTTACAAGTCTGTTATTATATTAACAGAATCTTAAAAAAGTTTCATATAAAACTTCACCGTGACATCTGGAGTATGTAGTAATGTAATTTATTTAATATTTTAGATGAAAAATGCACATTTCTTAGCAGAAAATACTAAAACCTGTAACACACGATTCAAATTTACCGATCTAATCATTTGGGATAGCCCACCGAAATTAATTCCCAATTCTAAAATAATATATTAATAGCCGGAGATAGATACATTTATTAGCAGAAAATATTAAAATATGTAACACACGATACTGCCTTGAAATTCATGAATCTAATTGTATATAAGGTTAGCCAGCCGAAAATGAATAATTCTTAAAGAATATATAAATAGCGATAATAGACACATTCATTAGCAGAAAAAACTCGTGTGTTACGGACACGACACTGCCTTCAAATTTTGGAATCGAATAATTTGAATAATTCTAAAAAATATATAAATAGCGAAAATAGACAAATTTATTAGCAGAAAATGCTAGAATCTGTAACACACGACACTGCTTTCAAATTTAGGAATCTAATCATTTGGGTCAGCCTGTCGAAAATGACTAATTCTAAAAGAATGTATAAATAACGAAAATAGACACATTTTCAGCAGAAAATACTAAAATCTGTAACACATGACACTGCCTTCAGATTTAGAAATCTAATAATTTGAGTTAGGCAGCCGAAAATAAATCATTCTAAAAAATAAATAAATAGCGAAAATGTATACATTTATTATTAGAAAATATTAAAAGCAGTAATTATAACGCCAGTATCATCCAGATTAGCTCGCTGAAAACATGCAATTCTAAAAGAATATGTAAATATAATTACTTCGCATATTAAATATACCTTTTTAGAGTTCCATAACCAAACTAGGAGCTCGTATAGTTTAGCCTTGTCCGTTTTTTGTCCGTATGTTACAAAGCTGAAATTTCGCGTCGTTATATATATTTACAGTGCTTACCGAGTTATTAAATACATTTTTTAAAAAAAGCTGTTCAAGGTATCTCCCCTATCTCAAAAAAAATGACCCATACTTTACATAAGTATGGGTGTTTTTTTTATTTGCATATCCGGCTTAGATTTATTATTGCATACGGTATGATTGTATAGGTGTTTCAAAAATATTGTAGCTATGTCGTGAACACTTTTTCGACACACGGTTACGTTTACTATATATTAAGCTTTTAGGTGATAATTTTTGTTAGTGATACCGGTATATATTACTAATTCACTTTAAATTTTGAAAATAATATGTAATAAAGTACATTAAATAAAAGGTACAATACAATCTGGTGGTTAATAACGTCCAGGGTTCACAATTTAATATAATTTATAATTATATATATTTTTGCAAAACATAGATCCTAAAAAACACGTAATGATAAGAATATCATCGTATTCTTGCAATTGTACAAACGGATTAGCATGTTCAGTTCATGCTACGTGAACAACTGAATACAAATAGCGTACTACCTCGCCAGTCGCCTCGATTTATTTTAGTCCGAACAAAACGAGCAAGAGCAGTCTAAGTTCGTTTATCCTCCGCATTGTCTTCAGTCTGCCAACCGATTCTACCGTCTTGCAATTGTCTGTTTGTGTCCTATAATTATAGAACTTTAAAGGTTGATTTGGAACTGCAATTATTTTGATTCGTTTTGCGTTTGATTGCCGTGTAGTTCGTTTTGAAATGTTCAGACGACAGAAATGGATGGGAGTAGTGAACGGCGAACTATGGCAAAAAGTCTCGTTATATTGTTGAATTATGGGTGGCATGAATATTTCTAGTTGTTTTTAGATGAATTCACCTTATTGGTTATTAATCACAGTAATTTTATATACAGCGTATCTGTATCATTAGAATATTTATAATGTCAGAGTAACATAAGCTTAATTTTATTTTTGTTTTTTTTTGTTTCTAGATAATTTAAATTAAATATCGATAGTTAAACTGTCAAGATTGGTAATAAGTTTTACCTAATTAACTAAAAAAAAATTATTATTTATAAATTAAATGTTATAACATTAAAACTCCAGATAATTAAGACGTTGTGATCCCCAAAATTAAAAAAAAATCGGCAGTTAGTGCTGACAATTACATTGCATTTTATAGCTTCTTACTCCAGAGATCTAGAAAAATCTTTGTTATTCTTCAGTTATCTACCCGTCTATCTGTCACTGCCTTTCAGCTTATGTACAATGATTATATAAAATAATAACCCAGATAAGAAAAAAAAGATCCGAAGCCGAAATCAATTTTGTACTAATATAATTAATATAATCTGTTCTCCAAAAGTTTAATGATATGTACTTGTGGAAATATATTTTTTTTTAATTACATAAATATTATTTTTCAATCATGAAGACTATTTTATATTCTTGAAATTAAATTTCAATTGGTTTGTATTTCAAGGTAATACAAATTAACCTGAAATAAATTAAGAATGCCCTATAAATACCTAATTAAGTAACAATAGTTCGTTTCTAGTTAATGTTACAAGGAATAGTACAAGGAACGTTAATGACAAGTTTTTAAGATCGATTTCGATGGAGCGAGCTTAAAATGCTTGGCTCATTCCGATTTTTGAGTCAGAAGTTGTGAACATATTTTAAACTGACTTTCAAAATACGTTAAGCAAGAATATTGATTTAGCCTTGACGTTAATATTACATAAAATTGTCTTTATGATTTTTATTATAATTTTAAACCTTCGCTTACATTCATAACAGACAAAAAACAACTTGTATTTCTTTCCTCACATTTATTGATTTAGCATTATTGAATTATTAATTTGTATGGCAAATCGCCAAATTTCAAATAATTAAAGAAAAGAAAATGTATTTATATCGACATCAAACACAGACCTTTCTAATTCAGAAATGTTATATAAACCATGATTGTTGATATTAAAAAGTAATTCCTATTGGCTGAAACAATCAGTAACTGGAAATGAGAAGTAGTATGCACACTTCAATTACACAAGCAAACTCAATTTAATTGGCTTAGGGCAAAATACATAGAAGTTTCAATACTCAAAGTTTCTGGTGGAATATCAGTTGCATTATTCATTAGAAGTTGCTTCCAAACCAAGCCACAATAAGTAGAGAAATTTAATATCACCTATTAGATCGATTAGATAACAAACTAAGTATCCAGATTATTTTCTTTGACGGAATCAAGAATATCTACACTATGATAAGGTTAAACTACATACCACAAAATATAATTGTCCAAATTTTAGGAATTAGGTTGAATTCTGTTAATTTTTCCACATTCACCCGAGGTTGCGCCTTTTGATTATTAGTTATTCGAAGCTCTTAGGAATTATTTAAAGAATAATTAGTTTAATAGTAATTAAGACTTACAAAAAACCTTGTCATTTTTTTAAAGCGCAGCTCTGTTGGAAAACAGTCAAGGGCATAAAGATTATTTCAAAAGTATTTTTGAAATACGTCTATTTTCAGTATCATTTTTAAACACCAGTCCAAAATTATGAAAAGCTAACGTTAAAAATATGACTCCGAAATAAGGTTTAATTTTTGTTTCAAATTAAAAAAGGGAAAATATTTACAGATTTCGTCGGTTATATATATGCAATTAATAGAGATAATATATAGAAATTTTTATAGATTGATATCTTAACTTCGAGTAAAATGAAAATTCCATTTTCAATTTGAAAATGAATTTGAAACTAAATATAATTTTGTTTTGTTAACCAGTTTTAGGCGTACATAGCTCATATTTTTTATTTTCAATCCTAACACTCACATACAGGCCACATCTTGTTTCTACTGCAATTAAATAAACTCTTAAAATCTTTGATTAGGAAATTAAAGTTTCAACACAGCTTTCTACTCAAACACCTCCAGTGTTAGTAGATTATTAATGTACTACCCTACCTGAAATCACAGGAGTCGGTTACTCGTCTTTTCCATGAATTTTGATTTATCAAAGTACAGTGAAAGTAGAAAGCCATGCATATAACGTTTAAATAAATTAATCAAACCAAATTAAATAAACTACCTGAACGTCAGAAGAGCTTTAATAATAGTTTGAAAAGATGATGTATTCAACTAAAGAACCAAAAGCCATTTTGAAATCTGGACTCAAAATAGATACATTTTCTCAAAGACAACTTGCTACTTGATTAAGTAGAGTTTCTACTTTGTTGAATAATTCCACCTTTGGTGGGGAACTGGCGCGTGAAGTCCGGGGCGCGTTTATCTGATACAGTCGCCTTAAAAATTTAGAGTTCACTAATGCAAATATTTTTATGATAAATGTAGTAGAATATATATGTATATATATATATATATATATATATATATATATATATACACACATATATATAAACAATACTCACATACATAGGACCTTGCGAAATGAGTAAACACTTTATTGATAATTAAGTATAATGAAATTTTCCACGATAAAGGGATGTATAATAAGAAAAAAAAAGGTTAATCTAATAGACTTTAACTGAATAAATTAGATAATTTTTTCTTAACTAATTATGTGAAGTTAGTTATGGGACATTAAAATATGTAAATAAGTTTTTTTTAAATCTTATATGAAATTAGGGCATGAACATCAAGATATAAATTAAAAGGCTCAAGGAAAAACTACATAAATAAAAGGTGATGTCACTCAATTTTTCTATGCGGTCATAAATTCAAGTATTAATTCGCTTCAAGTTATTCATGTATATAAACCGATGTTTGCTACTGAATTTATGTCTCATAAATGTATAGATATATAAATATTTACCTACTCAATAACCAAACGTGTCTAAAATCGTTGTGATCTAAATGTGATTTTGTCACCGAGGTATCTTTGTAAATAAGTGGAAAGTGGTTCATTAAAAATATTCGTCTCTTAAAATATAATCTAAGACTTCTATTGCATATAAACATGCGTTTAAAAATACCCTCTTATCAACTAAAAAAGAGAGAATTCTAAAAAAAAATAAAAAATCAAACAAATGTACAAAAAATAAAAGAAACAGCCAAAATAACATCTTGTAGGCAAATTTTTACTCCATATAGTCGAATGTAAAATGTAGCATTTACCAAATATTAAATTAGAATCGTTTCAAATTGATGAATCGCAATAGTCACTATTTCCATAACATATTTATACATCACCTAAAAATATAAAACAAACTGTACTTCCATAAATAGGAACCGGCCGACGGACGCCAGCGAAGCAGGTGTCGTCCAGCTGCATCCATTCGATCGGAAAAGTCAACCAACCATTTATGCTCCGGTGGAAACTTCCGACTTATTTTCCATCACTATTTTCGTCTTAAACAGCTACGAGACAACTTATGGGTATCTGCGCGTGAAACAGATGCGACCCGCGATATGGACGATTAAATTTTTGTTTTTCCTCAATTTTCGCTCGAATTAGCTACAACTTCTTACTTGGCATTCATATTTTATGTTTTCAATAAGAAACTAGATAAAGCAAAGGGATTGTAAAATAATACTGATTGTAACTGTATTTAATTACTTTATTTGAACCTTAATTAAGTCTCGTTTTCCCATTTTGTCTTTCTTATCCTTGTTTAAGCGTGAATAACTTTAATTTTTCTGTAAGCTTTTTGTACGTAATATTGTACAATTGTAATCCATTTCAATGCTTAATAAATGATTCGTTTATTCATTAATTTTTTTCCCGCACCCCCACTTATATGAAAATTGTTATGGTGGCTTTAAATGTTAAAATAACGCAGTACCGCCGCTGCCTTCGTCATTCATAGTGCTTACATTTGCGTGTTCTCTAGGACATACTCCATTACTATTAACGTAGCTCTGTAAACTCAACACCTACACTGATTTTTGAAAGCTTTCAGAATAAATAGCCTACATGATGACGAAAACCTCATTAAAACGATCTAGTAGGACTCAAGTTTTAAATGAATAGACTGAAAGACAGATGCCTATCTTTGAGTCTCACATATGTAATATATATATATATATATATATATATATATATATATATATATATATATATATATATATATATATATACTCTCTCAATTTAACTATAAATATAAATATATTTAAAACAACTCTTTCAGTTTAAATAATGTAACATTTTATATCAATTTAACATAATTATCGTTCATTAACTCAGGAGCGGAGGAGATTCGGTGACACTTCGCTAAAAGGTCAATTTCTGTTGATTAATATTTTAATTCTTGGATGAGCGTAGAGAGCGTAGCTATGAACATCCGTCCACGTTACGGGTGAAGAGAAAAATGAGGTGAATTAATATCTCGCGCATAAATGCAGCATCATCCTTGTTGAGCAAACTCCGCGTTGGCGGGGCTCTTCGCGTGCAGTTGAATTAAATGTGCATAATATCGTGATAATATTTAATTTACTTTTCTTGTAATATAAAAAATAAACAAAAAATGGTTCAATAACTAAATTTGTTATAATTTAAAGAAAAATTTAAATTATTTAATTAAGAAAATTTGTTATACAAATCTGGCTAAAACGAAGAAGAGTTTACAAGAAAAACATAACCGGCTATCATTATTTCGCAGTTAAAAATTTACAGCAATAAATTATTTTCAGAAAATTATTTTTGAAATTATATATTTTTATTTATTGTAATAGACAAAAAATAAATTGAAAAAAAAATTGAACTGATGGAATACAAATTTACATTTAAGATTATTTCTATTATAGAACGACACCTTTTCTATAACAATTAATATCTAATACCCACTAAATATAATCTGCACTCTTATAAAAAATAATTAAACAAGATCTCTGACATCAATCTAAGCATCAATGGTGAAATTTTATATATATTTTTAACTAATAAATTATTCACAAGTACTAAATCTCATATAATGGCTAAGACGTGGAGCTTCCAACACAACAAGACATTTTACATCAACTCTAATGAAAGTTTTGTTTTAAAATTAATTTATTTCCCGCCTAATGAAAAGCCTGCAACTAAATAGGCTCAAGTTAGAAGTGAGTGAGGAAACCCTTAAGAAAAACCTTTTTAACGTTTAATGAGGCTATAAAATGAACATAAAGAAGGGTATAAAGGGAACGGCGTAGATTGGAAGGGACTTTTCTTAATTTTATTTTGTTGCGCCAAATTTTAGCATCGACAAGTTCACATTAGTGAAGTAACCGTACAAGAGCTGACAGGCTTTTTATGAAGGCGACCGATTTAGTTCCATCCTGTCTTTGTGAAATCGATGTTGTCGAGTGTTTTTTGCTGAATTCTCGAGGCGCCGACGGAGCTCCAATAAGTTTTTTATCGGCATCGCCTTTACACAAAGTCAGTTTACTTAATGCGCTATAATAATTTATTCGTTGATTAGGTGTAAAGTGTTCTGTAATGGAGGATCTGTTAATGAATATATTAATTTTGATTCCTAGCTTAAAACTTTACTAATTTGCAATTAAATGCGTACAGTGTACTATAGAACGTAAAGAGAATAGTGAAATAATTACTTCTTTACTTATTTTTACGCATCTTTAATCGCAATCAGAATACATAAAGTCAATTTATTTCTATTCTTATATTAATATGAACACAAGGGTTTAGTACGTACTTTTATCCACAGTAAACACAAAACTAAAGTTATATATAACGTTTCTGTTAAAATATTCATATGTATATATATATATATATATATATATATATATATATATATATATATATATATATATGTATATGTATGCATGTGTATGTATGTAAATAAATCATTGATATTATTTTTCACTTTGTAAATTTATCTTATATATTATTCTATATATTGCATCATATTCTACAAAGCTAAATGTGGTTATCACATTTTCGATTGAATTGCAAATGTTTTCTTCAATAATAGTCCACTCAGTACACGGGGAAGAGATTTAAAAAAATTATCTTTACTTCTGTGTACAAAAATTTCTACATCATCTCTCCTATAAAACTTAATTAGAATCAATTTCAAACTGAAAGCTTTATAATGATGTTACTACGGACCGAAAGAGTGACGAAAATATAAAGTTTGAGTTTTTTCCCTTTAATTGCGGAACTCTGAATAATGTATAAGTTCAAAATAAAACAAGCGAATAAAACATGTGGATATAAAAAGGTAAGAAACATGATATAACTTACGAAAGGCACAATTTCTTCAACGTTTGTGAGAACTGAAATGAGAATTTTAACGGAATATATTTTGTCTTACAATACAGCATTTACAAAAATTCAGCTTCTTTAATAATACAACGAAGATATGTGAACATTTCATTGAACATTTTTTTTAATTCTTGGCATACGAAAATAATTCAGTTTAAGTAATACATAACACTTCGATCAATGTGGCCAATAGAGTGTACTACAGTTCAAATTGTATGCTCGTTCTTAGATCATATGTAGGAAGGAATGTTAATTACCGCGATATTCAGCATTTGGTTATTAATATTTCGATGAGGTATTTTACTATTCCTAAATTTGTTGCTTTTAGTAAAATCACATGAAAATATAAAATAATTAAAAATTGGTATTGATAAATTTATTAAAAACTTTTAATAAAACTGATTAAAAAATAAGCGAGTTGTGAGCTTCTGAATTTAATGACAGGCACAGGATGAATACATCTCCCTGCCTCCTTCGTTCTCAGAGGATAGAGCATTATTAAAAAGCTGTTAAATACGAATAGAATACACTACGAGGGTTATGTGCGCGTTTAAGCACTTTAAACATTTAAGGACGTATGGTACTTTTTTCTATTAAACTGTTTACAAAGGTTAATTCTTCGTAACGTAAATGTACTCCGTAATTATATTTTACGGCCGTAAAGTGTGGTACATATGTAAATAATATTATTTCTCATAATGTAAATATATTACCTAATATATCTTTCTAATACTCATAAATATACACTTTTAAACACAAAATCATTTTTGCAATTGATTTATGTCATTTATATGCACTTTCTATGCACTCGTTATAGACCCAACAACATGTTAACTATTACTCGTAAACTATTAACGCCTACTTAGCTGTGATAATTTTACCTTTAATATCATTGTATATACCATTGAAAATAATTTACAAATAGATATTTCAAAATAGCAGTTTAGGATTTAGATTTCTGGAAAAGCTTCTACCTTGAAGCTATGATTTATGAAATAAAAAATAGTCTAATATCCTGTTATCTGCGCTTCTGTAAGTTATTATTCGTTACGAAAAAATACAAATAATAAATGAAGTTAGTTCATCGCTTCCTTGATTTTCTTTTAACATCAAATGGTTATACGATTTTATTGTATAAAATCAAATTATTATACGATAATATTATATACATATAGTAATTATAATTTATAAAGTTTATGATATAATTTAAGAATAATTAATATAATTTCACGACAATAAAATCGGCGCTCAAATGAAAAAAAAACCGAAACCAATTAAAAAAAAGCAAGTTCAAAAAATGTTAACAACTAAACACTACCTATATAAAATGCATTACAATCCAATTTAAGTTAAAACATGACGGAAAGCATCACACGAAATTTTCCAAGTCGATTTCCCGGACTAAAGGACAGCAACTTGCTCTTCCAATTAATCAACTCCCGCCGAGAATGTTAAGACGATTAATCACATTGGTGGAAAACAGGAAACGTCGTTTAAAATAAAGTTCTCCGCAACAATATTTTAACCATTTGTTTTAATTGGACAGGCAGTTTTATTTATCAAAACTGCCTCGACAATTACTTCGTCCGTGTTGGCGGAAGTATGATAATTAAAGCGCTCAAATGCTATAAGCGTGAACGTGTGCGAGCAGCGAAACTTTGGTTTAATGTGGGAATGATCCGATATTTTTATTATTATATACGTTACATAATTTTATATCATAAGCATTGTAATATACACATTAAATAATTTAATATCGTAATCTATATTGGCATGGCGAATGCAGTATAAATTTGAAACAATATATTTAGGTTTACATACATTAAGATGTACATCCTGTATACGAAGTTAAAATGGTTGTAAAGATGATAATGCATTTTAAAGTACAATCCTCGGCTGTGTTTCAAAGTCATTGCCTAAATTTAAGCATTCAATTCGAGTATTCAGTGAAATGCGAATCTAGAAATGCTTTTATTACAATTTCACTATTTTCCGAAAAACTTGTCAAATTTAACTCGACAAACTCATCTCCAACCTGACGCTGAACAATAAGAGACGCGACGAAAATTTAAATTATTTTCGATGTAATCCGTCGACAAACGGACATTTAAAGTTTCCCTCGAATTTTGTGAGGAACATTTCTTGTAAACTGTTGTAAATATCCACTAATATCAATGCGCACCGTTACGGAAAATACCCTCGCTACCACCTATTACTCGACTTAATTTTCCTGCAATCTTTTGAAAGAGTTTTAAAAAATTGTTTCGTTATAATCTTTCTCCATAAATCGTTAAATATTTTAATCTTTATTATGAAATTATGATAAAGTAGTATTTTAATTTTGATATACTAATTAAAACTAACGAAAATTGAATATATTTGGCGTTAATTTTGTAGAAATTCATTATTAACAATTAAATGAAACTATGTGATGTAGTATTATTTCTACTTTTTTTAATTTCTTTACCACGACCTAGGTTTCGTTGTAATACATCTTCAGGTGTAATATTAGCAAAGATGATATCTGCAAAGATGATCTTTGCTAATATCCCACCTGAATATATTGTAAAACAACGGAACCTAGGTCGTGGTAAAGAAATTAAAGAAAGTAGAAATAATACAACATCACGTAGTTTCATTTAATTGTGACTAACGAACATATTAAAATATATCCTCCTTATATCAGAATTCCTAATTATTATATAGGTTACAACCATCATTGGGTGATATTGTATTATGGTTTTAGGTAGTGTAATAGTAGGAAATAGCCATGAAGATATTGTGCATATGCATAGTTCAAATATTGAATCGGCCAACATTTTTCGTGTTACGAAAAAGTGTCATATCGAAGTTATTAAAAAAGCTGTCAATAAGCTATTTCTTCTTTCTCGGAAACAGCGGATAGGCCATCTTGACCATATTCTACAAATATCAAAATCATTTTTATTTAAGCACACCTCGGCCCAAAATATATTTGTGATCTTATATAATAAGCGTCAGATGAAAACCAAAAGTAACCACGAAGACTAAGATCGAAGATCAAATCAGATCTTTAAGATTTACGTCAAATAAAAATACTGCACCTATTGCTGGTTATGCCCAGTTATGACTTCAAAAGCTTTATTCTAATCCTCTTTTATATATTTGTTTTCATTTTTATTTTGACAATTAGGCGAAGTTAAATTTCTTCATATGTCGGAGTTTATTAATTAGCAATAAATATTACCCAGACAAACGTTGATCCCACAATTTGATTACATCATAAGCATTAGGTGTCGACGCCAATCATATTAAAAGAAAAGAAAAATATACATTCCTTATTCTAATATCATTTCCGTAAACAAAATTTAGCATACGAATAGATCGGGTCTCTTTAAAATAGAAAAATAAACCCAAAATATCCCAGTATATATTCTCCATTCACTTACTTTCAATATTTGAAATGAAATTAGCAACAATATGAGATATATGAAAACTAGTATGAGCAGGTAAGAATAACTTTAAATTTTCGTATAACTTTTACCCGCAAATTACTACTAAAATATGTAAAAATTATAAGTCATCACAATGCGAAATTACTTAAGAAAAAGATAAAGGAAATATCTGCATCTTTAAAAGTAATACAATATACTTCTCTACAATGATATTAATTTAAAATTCTTCCTTTCTTACAGTGGCTAGCTAAGTTTAGTTAGTATGATGGCTTAATAAATAAGATAGGAATAAATAAAAGAACAACGTCAAATAAAACTACAAAGTAATTCACCAAATTTGTAATGTTTCAAGCGTGAGTTAGAATCAAATTAATTATGAATGTTTAAACATTAAATGAACATTAAACTAACATTTTACCGCGGTGACTATGTCACGGTATTAATTCATGCGCGGTTAGTATTTCACGGAAAATTAGAAGAACTAACGCTAGGTCACGTCAAAATACATATGAGTTGATTTTAGTAATTACCATATGGTTCAAAAGTACCTGCTTACATTTTATTTGGCATTCCAATATAGATTTAAACTGTGATAAATGTTAATAATTAAAAGAACCACGACCTTCGACAGAATTTATATTAATTCTGTCGAAGGTCGTGGTTCATATTACTCATCAATAACTAATTAAATAATTAAATTGTTATTAATTGTATTACTGTCAGGAATAACTGCAATTGCTCAAATTATCTATATACATTTTTGAATATTTTTTTCGGTCAGCGATATCATATTTTCTAAATTAGTTGATTAATACAACAAAGCATTGTAATACTAACATATTACATGCTACCATGTACATTTAATTGTAAACACAAATCCTCCAGCTATTGCAGACCAATATTTTTATATAATCACGCCATATTAAACGCATAAGCTCTAAATCGAGCGCAACTACTGGGTTTGATTTCAAATATATACGTATTCTATGGCAAATTTAAAAAAAATATATGCAGCTGTATCTAACATAATAACAATCAAAAAGAAATATCGATCGTTTCTATTATCACTTCATAGATTTCGAAACAAAAATAATTTTATTTTAATAAGCACCAAATTAATAAAACGGTGATGTTACGGTACTCGTTTCAAAATTATTCGGAATCAAAGAAGGAATCCAAATCTAAATAGTGTTTTGTACTGAATGCCATAACAACTATCAGCATATCGTACAACTTTCAAATAGATCTACTTTTATATTTTAGCTGTTTTCAATTCCATGCAGGTATTTTTTTATAATTAATAAACTATTAAACCGCCAACCTTTTGCTTTGACATGCACAACTAATAAATTTAATATAACGTTTAAAAATTTTCTCAAGTAGAAACCGCAGTGAGCGATTCAAACATTTTACATATGAGTAAATATATGTATTTCAAGTCACACTAAATTTTCTCAAAAGCACTGCGTTCCGAAGTGAACTCGTGCTTTTGAAATGAAAATTTTCATACCAAACTTCCGGTTTCTACTACCTTGAAGTATTTTTCATGTTTCGCGCAATGTTGAGCTACGCTAACGAGGCAACTTATAATAACAAACTTCCAACTAAATTGCATTACGCGGGAAGACTAAAGGTTTAAAAGGTTTATTTCCGCTTTTCATTAGGTCTTTTTTATTTTCTTCACTTGCTTGCCTTTCGTCACGAAGTGTTTCGTTTACTTATTTTTGTGAGAGTTGGTTCGGAAGAGTTTATTCCAAAGTTGAAATTAGTTTCCATGCCGAAGTTATTTTGTTTTAATTTTATTTTGCGATTGCTGTGATTTTAAAAAGTTTTAACAAGTTTGGTTTATGAATTGTATTGTTTGTTGAAGTATTAGCTTACAAACTAAATTATATGAGAATTGAAAGAAACAGAAGAACCGACACAAATCTACTTATTTCACAGTTTGTACAGCAGTACCTTTTTAATTTATGAAATTATGTTTTCACATGAAAACATGGTTTAACATTTTTGAGAATAACCCAGTCACTATTTGATGTTTTTGCTGATTAGATAAGAGATTATTTTTTAAAACTATCATAACGTAATTCTCAGATATGAATATTTCCACAATACTTTTATAAAAATAAACATTTCTCCTATCTATTATAGGAATAAGGCATATACGGTAGTGACACATACATAGGCTCTTAAATAAGGGAAAAAATTGTAAACGACATAGAGTGTGAAAAAGTCATTTAAATTAAATCAATTAGTTAAAAAATAACTAAAAACTTTATTCTCAAGGGATAAATTGAACTATAAAATTCGAGTAAGACTTTTTACAACACAAACAAGAGGAATATTAATAGCAGGCGACAATATAAATAACCAAATCGCACGTACAAATATTAGTTCAGGTAAATTGATAGTACGGAAGTTGACACTTAACTCTGCCACATATTTTAATCATAACGTTACGTTCCAACTGCCCCTGCACATCCAACCACGGAACAATAATTCACCTAAGCCTCTTCACCACGGTGACGTATTCCACGCAGGGAACAATGTCCAATTCTCTTCCAATATTTACCCATGAGAAATATAAATAATTTCCTCTAAAAATAAGGAAGAACGAGCGAACGAGAGAACGTGAAAACATTACCATTATATAATTTTCCCGTCCACGACAGACCTAAGCCACCTGTGAGCGAGTGACGTTGACAAATTCGGTCACATTATTCCCTCGGTGGCCTGGAAAAATATATCCACCTCACCCCACCTCTTTCCTAGCTGACTAAAGCTGCCCCATTCATACCTGCAGGTGTAGATGCAATTCACTTTTATTAAATTCTTTGTCACACGCTCTGCATTCTTAATTTTGATGATTATGCTTGTTTGTAATGAAACCAAATTACACAGTCTGATAAACATGAATGTCTATAAAATAATTTGAAAAGTTACAGCTCTTTGAGTGAATTGTACTATATATTAAATTCGTATATATGTATGTATATATATATAGGTTATTGAAACAATTAAATATAATGTAACTAATTTAAATGTATTGTCATATTATTTTACGCTTTATTTTTTATCTCCATTTTCTTCTTAATTTTTAATCTACATTTAATAATAAACATTCAGTAATTGCTAATTGTCAAATTTAACGATAAAATATCTTATAACAACGTAAATATGTACCATTTATCTCATCCTGTGTATAAATTTAAGTAAAACTATAATATTGTATAATTACTGCACAAACTACTTCCTATGCCTTACATGATTTCAATTATGACGTTATGATCAGAAATACCTATGTTTTATATACATATATAAATTAAAGGGAAAATTCTATTCTAACATTTATTTATAAATTATATTCTTACATTATTCCTAAAAACCAAACATCAGGATATGCTTAGAATGCTCTCAATTCTGATTTAAATAAATAGAATGTCTAACACTCCGAGGGATTCATATATTATGTCAGTAAGGCGGTAGAAAGGCTATCGGATTACCGTAAACAGTTCAGGTCTATATTATTGGTATTACTAGTATTCGCATTGCTAATACTATAATTTTCTATTGATGTTTTTTTTCATATAATACTGTAAAGGTCTCTATAGCTCACAGCTATTGTTTACAATAGTTTTTATTTACATTAAGAACAAGACATTGATATAAGCTTCTGTTTTGACTTCGTGAACAAAATATTACATAACATTTAATCGTGAACTGTTTGACATAATTTAGGTAAAAATTTACTAAAAAGTACTGAACAACGCTTTACCTAATAACATCGAAACGGTACAAGAGAAGCCATCAAATCACATTTGCTGATCCCTTAACTCGCGAACTAACGTTCGTAAAAGGGTACGCAGAGCTTTCGGTACACAAAAAAGCCTTCATTGACATTGACGCTTTGCAGAAAAGCTCCAGCAGCTTATGTGAATTTTTTTCGTCCTTATTTGGGGGTAAATCTGATATTTTATTTAGATTTTTAAAAGGGTCCCTTTCTGTCGACGTCCAAGGCTCTACAACTGCATTGTTGGAGTGTCCGTATATTCGTGTGGGGGCGGTGGGCGGTGAGGATAAGTTAATCGAATGAAGTCGGAGGTTTATTTGTGATGGCGTTGTTGTGTTATTTTGTGATGGTTTTATACTTCTTTTTGCCTATAGCTTTATTTATTAACATCTTTTTCATAATGAATATATGAAATAATTTCGATATTTTTTATCATATTTCAAAAAGAAGTAATAATCTATATCGTTTTTCCAGATTCAGTCAGTTATTCCTAATCACTGACAACACTTGACTGCTTTTAATTTTGCAATATTATTGTATCTCTCTATACATTATAATCTACTTTTATAGTTGGTGTGAGAACACACACACACACACAAACGCGCGCGCGCACACGCGCACACGCGCACACGCCCGCCCGCGCGCCCCAGCGCACGCGCGCACGCGCGCACGCATGCACGCACACACACACACACATACCTTTTTTGCAGTCTGATACATTTATCTGGTTTCAACATTTTTTACAACTTACCCTTCATATTTTATTTTACTTCGATAGTGCCCTCACTTAAACGTTAAATTACGAAATGACTGTATTATTTCGAACAATTTAGGGTCTTTCTATAAAAATTTCCTAACTTATGGTAACCATAGAATTTTATATCAGTTATATTTTTCATGAATTTTCAAATAATCTTTAAAAATTACCATAAAATCATAAAAATTAAAATTGTTAAGACTTAAATGAGTGATCCGTTCATCAGACGTTTCTTGGGTTACGTGAAATATGCGGTGTGCATTATCACCTTACCGAAAGAGCGACAGGAATGTGAAATATAGATGGTACGTTATCGTCTCACCGAAAGCACGACAGGTACGTGAAAAATACGGTGTGCGTTATCATCTCAACGAAATGACTACAGGTATGTGAAATATACGGTATGCGTTATCATCTCACCGAAAGAACAACAGGTACATGAAAAATAAGGTGTGCCTTATCTCACCGAAAATACGGAAGGTACGTGAAATATAGCATATGCGTTATCATCTCACCGAAAGCACGACAGGTACATGAACAATACGGTGTGCGTTATCATCTCACTGAAAGCACGACAGGTACATGAAAAATACGGTGTACGTTATCATCTTATGGAAAGCACGACAGGTACGTGAAAAATACGGTGTGTGTTATCATCTCACGGAAAGTACGACAGGTACGTGAAGTATAACATGTGCATTGTCATCTCACCGAAAGCAAGACAGGTATGTGAAATATACGATTTACGTTATCATCTCACCGAAAGAACGACAGGTGAGTAAAATATACGGTGTGTCTTATTGTATCACAGAAAGAACACCAGTTAACACATCAAACTGCCGCACTCGAAATAATAAGGCTTAATGGAATGTTAAAAATATCCACTTCATCCCAAAAAATTTCATATGGATTTCGGCCCGGCAGAATCATCAATCCTTATTTTTTCTGAGACGAAAGTAACAGTTTCCGACTATCAGGAATAAAATGCATTGAGCTATGAACATTTATTTTTTTTTAATTTCAACTGGAAAATATGGATACCAGCAATAAATGGATTAAAAAAGATGGTACTACTACCATATTGCCCACGACACAGTCGACCTGTTAAGGGAGAAGTTCGAAAGCTATGTTATATGAAGTAATGCCATAAATTGATCAACAAATTCGTTAACAATTTTGGATTATTGTTACATAACTATGTAAATAAATATCGAGTTTATGTCAATAATATCACAAAACCAACTAAAACAATATATGCGTCATTCAAAACATGTATATAAAATAGTTATTTAAAATTTCACATTGCGGACGTTTGCCGCCAAACGAAATCGCTGCGAATGTGTCCTAAATTATTTAAAATTTATTAACATTTTTTTTAAATAAGAACAATATTTCTACAAAAATGTTTTCAATAAGGTTTATAGGATTTTAGTATAATAACAGCTAATTAAAAAATTCAACCACTATGACAACTAACAAAGTTTACAATACATCTACTACGCGATATTTCTGGCACATTATCGACAATATGTTCTAAGTATTACTACCTATTTATTCTCTTATTTTATACATAGCATTGCTATATCTAAAATAGTAATTAGATTATATTACTATATATATTTTAACTAGATCTATTGAGGTTAAATACTGTAGATACACTTGAAAATGTATATTTCTGAACATTGAAATTTACGATTAAATAAATATGGCTACGATAATACTAACGTAGTCAATTATTTATTCAGTATAAAATAAGACAAACCAAATTATATGAAAGCATTTTTATGACATTGATTTTTACTGAGAAACTTAAATTAAGGCTTAAGATATTAATTAAATTTCAATGGCTTAGAGATGTTTACACTTGGTGAAGAAATAACTTGAAATAATTATATTTACTTGAAAAAGAAACATTCTTTTAACGTCATGAAAACTCTTGTCAATTCATATTAATTACTATATGTAAATGTAAAAATCCGAATAAAATATTTTCTCTTCTGAATTTTTAAAATTATTTTTTTAAGAAATTCTTTATATTTGTGACACAAAAGAATCTCATCTAATCACTCAAAATATTTTGCCATTATTATTCGCCGCTCGCTTCCATTCGAAATATAGCAACACATATTGTTCCCAATCCACTCGACCTTTATGCCTTGCAAGATATAATGAAATAACGTAAAATCAATGCGGAAAGTGAAAAACTCGGCGTTGGAAAATGTAAAACTCGATTTAATGTCGTTACAGCTTTTGTATTTCGAGCTTGCGAGTCGCGAAGAGAAAGCGCAAGTGTCTTATTATGTTTCAGTTTTTCTTTTTTTTATTAAAATGTAATATGAGATGCAAAATATTAAATTACCATTCATTTAGACAGACGAGAAGCGCTTAAGACGTATGTAGAAGTATTAAGAAGCTACGCTAAATATTCTCTTACAGAATCACATTAAAGAAATGTCAGAAATTTAATTACATAGAGATTCATTTTGCCTGTTGTACTCGTAAGTACTAAGTTTTCGAGCTATTATTAATTGTTGTATTTAAAATATTACACATATACTGCGATTTGTCGTTTACTAGCTATTAAATGCTGTTCACGAAGCAAATTTAAATATTTTCAGTTACATTTGAGAATTATTTTTGAAGCATTATGCCTTTGTATAACACATCATAATTTTTACAATCCCAAATTTGGTAACGCACGAAACGCCACGAAATATTAACGATAATATTAGTATTAGTTTACAATAAATCTTAAACTATAATAAAATTTATACGATATATTATTTATGCGAAAGTAAACTATAACATTAACTATGATAGCATTTATGACATACGTCAAACATGATTGTATATAGATGTCATCTATTTCAGCATGTTGTCCCGTACTGAACAATAAAGTTTGTAATTATATAACGATGATCTACGACTGGCTTACAATATTTGACTCTTCCACGTATATCTTAAACAATACAACCTATCCATTCTAAATGTGTATGCTAAATTATGTAAGTGTGTGTACATAAAATGTTTTTCTTACAATTGTTTATTTAATAAACAAAAATGCGGTACGTGCACTTTTGGTTTTACAACGATTTTCCTTTTTTTCATAAGAGATAAAATTATAAAAAAAACCTTTGGAAAAGCTTCATTTTTCACTTTCCGAAAATCATTTCAAATCACATGTAGAGAAAATGAAGGGGAATACAAAAAAATTAAAATAAGGAAATTAATATTAATAAAATAATAATATTGAAAAACAGTTTTCAGACGATTGTTACGAGCGCATAATGCTGGAAGCTCCAGAATCCATATTGGTCCTCAGTTCAGTATGGCGTACAAAAAAATGTGAAAAACTAAGTTTTTTTATATTTTTTAATGAAATATTTTTATTTGAACATACTGAAAACGAAGAAAAACAAAATATTCAGACAGTTATTAATAATAACATATCAATTTAATTTTACATACACACATTTGCATATATACAAATATATATATATATATATATATATATATATATATATATATATATATATATATATATATATATATAATCTTCAGTCATATTTACATTCATCAACCATTTGCATTCTAAGTATACAAATATATAAGTACCATATATGTAATATAAACATATACCTGTTACGGTAAAAATGCTAAATGCAGGAGCGTACGTACAAACGACACTTGGCTTACATGACTGTAAATAGGCATCTACTTTGCGTCTTATAAAAAGACACCACGATACCAAAAAATCAACAAATACTCGTACATCTATATGAAATTCTGTATCACCGAAAAAACTAATAATAATAATAAACACTCAATGATATTAAAAATTCAATTCCTTAGCGCCCACTCTAAACTGGCTACTGTTGAAGTGCATGTCGAAATCACGAGTATATGAGAAAAGTAAATAGACTGTAGTGTTTTTGAAGAGCTTTAGAATAATAAAAGAATGTATGTATGTACTTCAAAGCTTGCAGGCTGAAGTGGACTTTGAAGATGAGTATGAGATGTCACGCGCGATGTTACAAAACGGATTGTCACGTAAATACTTGTGACAGAGGAATAAAATCTTTTTCTTCTTACTTTAATTTGTATTCCAAGCTTAAAAGCTTTACGTTAATGTTTAAGTCGCATTTTTTCTTCTGGTTACGACGTGAAACGGGGACGCTCGAATACAAAGTGGATTATTCTTTAGGCAAAATTTGATTTTTAGATTTTAGCAAAATGGAACGACGATTCTTTAACGGTGCTTCAATTACTTTGAATTTACTGTATTATATAATTACACACGAGTACAACGAAAGTTAAATTATAACCTAAAGTTTTAAAAAACCGATTGAGAAGTTTAAAATAGGAGATAGAATCTTTAATGAAGGCAATAACAGACTTATGTGAGTCATATATGAAACGTCGTCTTAGTCCTGTTCAATTGTTAACTTTGACCAAAGTAAAAATAAATAATTACACTGTATATCTAATTAACACTACGTTGTGTAAACTGAATAAACGTGTCGTAGACGATTTGAAAGAGAATATTTCTAAACGACACTCGGTACGAGCGGACGCTCGATTATTTGTTTCGTATCAAATAATATACGACCGTCCCGGATTCTTCGCGTCTCGTTTTATTGTTCTCGCTGTGACATTCTCGAAATACAACGTCCCCAATTCTGGCGGAACGTCAATATTTCTCGTAACATGCGTTTGCATTTCTTTATCATTAGTGAACGGAAATAGACGTCTCTAACTATAAACATGTTCATTTCTATCTCTGTTCCGACAACATTTTAAGCAATATCATGCTTGTCATTGTTGTTTTCCTGTTTTTATTTCTTAATTTCCAACAAATGATGCCAGTTTTACTGACGTGAACAGTGAGTGGACTAGTGCGTGGGTGTTGTATCGGTGTCAACATTATTTGTAACGTTTTATTTTCAACTAACACCTCCAACCTCGCGCGAGTTGCTCTCGCTATGATTATATATATATATATATATATATATATATATATATATATATATATATATATATCATAGCAACGCAACTATATATGTATATATATACATCATCTATATAGTTGCGTTGCTATGATATATATATATATATATATATATATATATAATATATATCATCAGACATTTATCATATATCTAAAATAAAAATTAGGTAGTTAGCATTAGCAATACCGACGATTAAATTATAAAAATATACTCAATTTTGTTTTTAATTGGTGTAATTTTTTTTCTTAAATGATTTAAAATTTTGCGTATTTGTATTTTGCACTGTTTGAAATAGTCCTGATAATCAGTTGGTGCCAGTTGTCTCGTTATTTTTTTTCTTTCAGAACAGAATCTAAACATACCCTCATATATACTCTTATTGGCTTGTCTCATTAATTAATAGCGATGCTTTTTGAAGGAAATTCATAAATTAGGAAAACATATCTTAAATCTTAATGATAATTTTCCAATAAATAAATAGTATATTTTTATAAATACACCATCTAAAATTAATATCTCAAAGGCGCAAATATGCACATACATCAAAAGAAAAATCATCGAAAAAATTAAGTTCCATTCCATATTTTTCCGTAAAAAATTGACGTTTCACAAGAAAACAATTTTATATCGCTAGTAAAATTTCAATGCTAAAAGACATAGAGTTAAACACATATTAAATTGTAAATCGTAATATTTCCTAAAAGGAAATGTGGTTTTTTTCAACAACCATTGTATAGCACACGAGAAACTAATGGCACAAATTCTTGACATGGAACAACCTATATACACCCCTACGCGACAATCGACAACACCATTAACAAAGTAACTGCATCCACATACGCCTGCATTAAACGATTTCATAACGAGCGAAGGGAGCTTGAGGAATTAAAATATTAAGAGAAGACGACAGCTGCTCGGGACCGCGCCGGTCACAAATCAAAGTGCACGTCAGGGTAGCTGGGCTCTCTAGTAAACAAGCATTCCTACTAGTTAACGACACGTTTTATGGCTCTCCGCCGAGACAACTCTATTACTTTTTATTTTGTAATGAACGGTCATACGCTCATACAGTTGCGCGCTTAATTGTGGACCTTAATTATTGGATACACGAGGGACCCTAATGATGGATACGTAAAACGTTCGACAGCACTGAAACCGGAAGTGAAGTAGTAAATGTGGGAAAAATATCGACTATACAATAATAAATAAAAATATCACAATTGAAATCAAATTTCAACATAGAACAGACAATTTCGGTTTTTTGTGATATTTTAAAATTAATTTACGTCATTATTTTTTTAAAACATAATTACAAAGACGTGAAATATAAATTATACCATATATTTCAATAAAGACAAATTGGCTACCTAATATTTATAATATTTAAAGCACTTTTATTTTCACTCTTACGGAAATGATATTCATAATGAATGAGAAATTAAGTCTAATTCAAGATAAGGTGTCGACTACGAGTTATAAGTGATGTGAAGAATGAGATTTGTTTCATTAATTACTTTTCATTACTAATGTCGAAATTTTATTAACCAACGTCACTATTTTTGTTAGAGATAATAATTTAGCAGGAAAAATGGGTACAAGTTGAGAAAAACCGTAACGTTATCAAGTTCGTACTTCATCTCTTAAGAACTTCAGGAATAATGAAGCACAATCCCAAAATTTTTCAGTTTTTATATACCTGTAACCGCATTTTCTTCTATAAAATAAATAAAAAAATATAAAAATAGAGAGGAACCACCCATTTTCGTTACTTTGATTACTTCTTTCGTTATTACAAAAAAATTATACACATTCTGCTTTAGGAACATATTATATGACTTGATTTTAAATTATTTTACAAACAAGCCTTAAGGTTTATACGGCTATTCGCATAAAGAGTATTGATTATAATTATTATTATTGAACGAACAATGGATCGATAATATAATGAAAATATATCAAAAGTGTTACTTCAACACAAAAAATTGCTTTAGTTTGGCTGGTTAAAAAATAGGAGACGTAAGTGTCTATAAATAAGGTTGAAACTAATTAAAACTAACTACAATATCTTAATAATAGGTTTAACTAAACATCACAAATGACATTAACTAATGTTTTTACAGTAAATGAGAAAAAAACGATCAAAAGATGTTAATGGACTATATCAATTAAAGCGAGTTAAACTATCTAGTGATATTTTATTTTGAGTTGGATGGTCGCCAGTTGTACACGAATATAAAAAAAACACTCCTCTTACTAAGATCGTTTGTAAATAAACATTAAAATTAAATTAATTACTAACATTATTACTCGACTTCACCGGGGTAACATCAAAAAAGACAATAGAATCACGAATTCATATTTTACATGGACAAGGTTATTTTTCTGTTTTACTTCTCAGTTACTAGAGGATATATAAATGAGCCTATAATTAAATTATTTCAAAGCTCATTTAATTATAAAGTGTGCTTATATACAATTTATAGTGCTATTACTTCAAAACATATATCCTTAATTTAAAATAATTTATTTTAATTTCCATAGAAATGGGAAGAAAACTAATTATAACTCTGAAATAAGTTTTCAGGAAAACAATTCTATATACTTCAATACAAATATAGGAATATACTACTTAAATTGTTACCAAATAAAACATAAGCAACAAATTAATTAAATAAAAATTTGTTAAATATAATAGATTCTTATATTACTCTTGCACGCGACTGTCCGACTGTCATCAGATACGCACCCATTCGAAATAGCTTACCCCCCCTTATAGTGAGATAAGCCGATAACAAAATTGAATATGATTATTATTTATAATGAATTTGTATTGAAATGTAATGTATAATTCATTATAATGTATGAAGGCGCAACTGGAATTGTTTAGACTGAGGCATGAAATATTGACGTGGTAAAGTATTATTGGAATTCAAAAGTGAATAATGTCAAGACCGCTTTCGATTTCCACTGAATTAATGTTAAGCATTTGATATTTTTTTAATCTTCAAATTTATTGTTAAATCTTTCGAATCAAATTCATGTTATTTAACAATATTTATAACACCAAGATCATATTAGTTTACGACGATTTCTATTTATTCTTCCTATGTTACGTATTTCAACTCTAAATAAATTCCAAACTATAGAACCCATGATTTTATAGATTTGTTCTTTTATAGAATAGTCCATTTTCTATAAATTTATCATTTTATGATAAATTTATAGAAAATGGACTATTCTAAGTATTAGAATTACTATAATAGAATTACTGATTTGAATAGGTAGATTTGAATATTTTAAATGTTGGATATTACACGTACTGGCTCTCTACTTTTAAAAGAAGTGTGAGGTAATGATTAAACAAAAAATTAAATCTGTTTTAATGAAAATATTTCTTGTCATTTCGCGAACACCGAATTTTGTTAAAAAAAAATATAAGTTTTTGTAAAAAATATAAGGCGATTTTTTAAACTATATTAACATATAACACATAATAATAATTGCAATATTTTTATATAAAATGTATTTCTTATATTTTTATCTATCAATTAATATACAGACGAAAGTAAATAAATTCTTTTTTGAATATTAATAGGTAACACAAGCTTCAAAAAATTTAATGCATACTTCTAATAAGAACAACAAAGATTAAAATTTTTTAAGTTTTAGAATACATACAAATAAATTTAGTTTAGGCAAATAATGAAGTGTTTCAAAAAATAAAAAGCTACGAGATTTAATCAATTAATAAGCTAAACTTCCAATGGAACATCGGTGCATAAGCTAACGGCCCAATCACGTGGCGACGATCACCCTCATGATCTATCATTAGTATTTATCGCCTTCAAACTGCAACGCCGTTTACCATAATTTCGAGTAATAATTTTTGGAACAAACGATGAACATTACCATATAAATTATATCCCATCACAACGTTGATTTCAAATATCCGTCACACCCCTACGGCGTCATTTGTTCGTGGCCGCGGTCGGCTCATATTATGATATTGCAATTCCGTCCGGAGGGTCTCATTACAGGGCTGGCAACATGATACGTTACGCCTCTAGTAATGTATTTTGTGAAAGTACCGGCCGAAGAGAAAAAAGTATAATATAACGAGGAAAAAGTAAGGAAGAAAGAAAAATAGGTAATGGAGACGGGGTCTCGTCACTACATCACTTTTCCGGCTTTGGCTTTCCTTTTATACTTATTATGCGAGTATCTATTTTCTTTTTTTGTTGATGAAGATTTTCTTAATCTTTCATGGGGTTTGAATGTGTACCTACATTATTTGGACCATGATTAATTCTTTCATAGTAACATTTGCTACTTAGATAATGTAACGTTTGGTAATTTTTATATAAACATATTTTGTATTCTGCAAAATAAGTTAAATTATAAAAAAATAAAAGGCTCATTAAGATAATATTTCTGATCATTCAAAAAGTAAGGGCTTTTCAAAAATTACTGGAAATACTTTTATTACAAAACTCAACTTTTTTTGCTTTCTTTACACTTTCTCAGTATTATCTCGGTAACTTCTCAAGACCTGATATTTCGACATACAAGTTTAAATATTTTAGTAAACAATTTTATGTGAAGTTTAGAAAATTTATCCATGCTTAGGGCTTAATACGATTGCCGTTTTGTGATGAGTTTTTATCTGTTTCCAACAATTGCTTTTTGTTCCTTCTATGTGTTTTTGAAGTACTGAGCTACCTTTTAAGACAGCAAATCTGGAAGTATATGTGCCTCTTGATCAAGTGCTAACTAGTTTGGCCAGAAATATTTCTAATAGCCTATATAAAATATTATATATACAGTATTTCTGCATAGCTGAAAGTTATACTTCTTTATCAGATTCCAATATTTTGCATGCCGCTGAAGCTGCTTATCAAATTTTTCCTTTCAAAAACTGCAAGATCTTCTTTATTTCTTGAAGATAATGAGCTTATTTCTAATGACATATTCACAAGGACAAGATTAATGAGATCCATTAAAACGACATAAGATGACCTTGGTTTTCACTCTTTATTTCAAAGAGATTTATTTTAGATCATGACGTTATAGGTATTTAGAACTAATTCATTGGCATAATTATCAAGTTTGTACGGCAAAATCTTAGAACCCTGAACTTTTACATCCAGTGAAAATTTTCCAATTTTTTAAACAAATGTGAGTAAGGTTAAATTGAAAAGTACTCTTTTCAAATACTTTATTAAACTATTAGATAAAATAAAAGCGAGAGAGGAGGTAGTATTGTAAATGAGCGAGATATTTTTTTTTATTTTTACAATATAATGCAATGGATCTACCAGAATTCATGATGTACGTAATATTTATTGGTGAAATAATTGACAAGTTCATCCATACCTCGGATTATATATCATTTATGAAGATGAATCTCAAAATATTAAATACACAGACATAAGTGATAGTACAAACAATAAATTAATTTCTGCGATACGAAAACTAAGTACTAATCTGAAATCATCTTTTGACGAACGATACGACAGAAGAGACTTCTTAATGAAGCGAAGCGAAATATCATTCTTTAACTTATGCATAAATTCATTGAAAATTCCAGTTAGATTTATTTTTATGCGTACGTGAGTTTTATATTATATTTTTATATTTACTTTTCTCTTTTCATCTCGAGATTTTTTATTATGTACACGCTCATATATATAAAATCCGAGATAAAATTATGCTATAATTACGTCCATCAAAGGTTAGCTAAACAAGACTAATTTTAAGCGATGAATATTTATTTTTTCAAATATTTTATGCATATTTCTAAGAATAGTATAAGCTTAATAAATTATTTAGAAGAATATATTATTTTTAAGAAAACCGGAATTAATTACATATTCAGTGTTAACATTTGACCTTAGTTAAAAATTAAATTTTGCGAGCACCTTGAATTATTTTAATGCAACAAACATAATTTACATAATTCTTTACGTGAAATATTTATCAATGTAAGATAAGTTTATTAGGTAACATATTTTTACATCATTGCATTTGGTGGTTAATTTTTCATCTTACTCTTGACAATGTAATGCAATTATCCAGTAGTCACATATTCATATATTCCGTATATTATTTGGTGTTGAGATGAGTTTCGTTATGTACGTACATATTGTTTTATTTAATATTAACAAAACAGTGTCGTAGTTTAATAATATTTTAGTTATCGCTGTTAGATATGCTATTTTTGTAAAATAATTCAAAAAATGAAATGGAAAAGTAACCAAAGTAATATATATATATATATATATATATATATATATATATATATATATATATGTATATATATATATATATATATATATATATATATATGTATATACAGTCAACACTGAAGGAATGCATGTTTTTTACGAACAAATCCTTAATTACCCTATGTATTTTTCTTTCCTGTTAACTATTTATGTCATGGTCTCTCTTATATCTCTTGGATAGTTATAATATGAAAAAAAAACATTTAAAACCATTTTCTTGTCTCATATTGAGAACACCATTTCATTACTCATTTCTCATTATGTTATATCAAAGCCGAATAACTTATTTAAAAGAATGATACTCGATTTTTTTTCATTTTATGTTCTGATATTATGTGAAGCTCATTTTTAAGTATCGAAATATAAAAACATACTTGTCACATAATTAAAATAGTGGCATATAATAAATAATAAATTAATAATAAACTCCTGCTTACCTCATCAATGCATCGAGCATTTCAACGAAATAACACCCGTATGGCATAAAACTTTAAATATGTATCTCATGCTTCTTCCAAAATGTTTAGTGGGCATATACTACTAGACGTTGATATATGGTCATGCTTTCTCATACTTAAATAAGAAAAATTAAGCTCCGACGAGCTTTAATGAGCTTTAATTATTGTACGACGCTCTCATGTCGACAAGTGAATGTTGAAGTCAAGTTGGATAGAGATGTCAGCTGTAGATATTTTATCATGCTTCTGACATCTAGTTTGAGATTAAATTAACAACCAAAAATTACATCGACCGACCTTATTAGAGACGTTTTGAGTAGTGACTTTTTATTAAAAAAAATAATTAGTAACGGCGATGGTTATTATATTGGGACCGAATTATTTTATTATGTTCTACGTTAAAGGAGACATGGTGTATATTTATTCAAATATTAGTTAATTGGAAGTTAAAAAAAATTGTAATATAACATGCGTTTTAATGATATCAAATATCTACAAGAACATCTACATCTTTTAATTAATAAATCTTTTGAACATTACTACATTTATATTCATTGCTTTTTACCTTAGTTGCCATTATTATCAATCTAATTGGTAAATCACCTTTTTTTAATTCAATAGTAATCTCTTAAACTCAAGTAGAGTCAAACGGTTTCAGTGGAAGGAATTTTTTTTTTAATTTGTTTAAAAAATAATTTTGGAACTCCTGTAACTTATCATTTCAGAAAAAAAAATCACTAATTCATTTGACCTCTGAATAATGTAAATATAAATATATGACTATGACCCATAGACAGGCGAAAAGAATCGAGAACCGTCTTAGAAGTGTTTCGATTTTCTCCTTGCACGTAACTCTAAAAAATACTTACATGTGAAGCAAAATTTGAAGTAAACACGTTTACTTTTCCTTTATTATTTTCATTTCCAATTTAATTGTTGCTTTTAAGATAAGGAAAATCGTCAAATATCATAACCATCATCTTGGTCTCAATATCTTTACACCAAACAAAACATAATAAATACAGTCTTAAATTTTTGCGCACTACAAATTATAGTTAACAGTGATAAATTATAAGCATTAAAACACTAATCTTCTGTCATATTACAGTACTTTTTTTTCAATTCAAAATATTTAAGCCGATCATGACGTTTATGATGTGAAAAAAATTATTGTGTAAATTTATATATGTGATACATTAATCTTGGAAGTCTAGCTCCAAGCATCGTCATCGCTAAAATAATCTCGACAAAATAATATGACAAATACTATGTGGCTAATGTGATTAATGATGCATACAAGTCTTTAATATTTTTATCTAACTTTGACATAATTTATTTGAGACTTCATCTATCTCAAGTAATAATCTATTTGCAAACATCGAATGTAATACCCATGAAACAAGCCATCTCAGTACCAATGAGAATTATGAACCCATAAAAACATTGCGTGGCGATTAACTCGCCACATGTTTTAGTAATGCAACTCACTGTGGGGTGTAAATCGTTCTCTTTAATTACTTGTGACAGCCAACATATGATTCAATTAAGCCATGATGTATCTGCTTAAAATAATCTCATTTGTTTGTCGTATTTCATCTTGAGACCGTTTCTTGGAACGTCTGAATTATCTACTGGAATCTTAATTACGACGATGTATTCAAATAGATGTAACACTGACTTCGCAGGAAATAAGTTTAAACAATTAAATTTTGTGCCAAATTAATTAAACAGGGTGTGCCAAATTCGTTAAATAAAAAAAGGCATTCTACACACCAACAAATTTTTGGAACAAAATAAATATTTGTTTTGTGAAACGGTGCAGTATACATTTAAAATGCTATATTTGTTTGCAAATATGGCTTAAACTTTGTTTACTCGTGGAATTGACGCTGTTGACCTATTATTATATAAAGATATAATTAAAAATTAAAAAACGGAATCAGTCTGACAGAATAAGAATAAAGTATATTGCTATTATATTGAATGGAAATGATAGTAAATATGCAGTTTTATAGTTTTTAACCCCAGTTCAAAGGCATATTTCAAAGTTTAATTTGCTGGATTATCAGTTTTAATGATGCAAAGAGTGTTCTCGGTTCTTCTCATGAGTTTCTCCTTGTAAATTAAACATTTATCTTCCCTCAATCGTTTCTCTAATTTCATCAATTATGAGTCGTTTAATACGTTGCTTTTTTAAACATAGAAGTATAGATGGATGAAAATGTCGTGTAAATACTCTTTTTACTTTAGTCCATGTACTGGGACCGTAAAGTAAATAACAAAAATAATAAACGGGTACAAAATTACTAGCCGAAAACCAATAATTATCATAACAGAAACAATAAAGATGGTAAAACATCTTTTCTTTTCTAATATTATATTATTTTATTGAGTTTCATTTTAATTTATGTCCAATTCATTTTGAAACTATTTTAAACAATCAAAACGCCATAACGCCGAAGAAATACGACACTGAATAATTAAAATAAACAAATTTGTACTTAATAACTACAAAAAGTAACGTTGAAGTAGCTGAGAGCTCAATAACGGTTTAACCCCATCGAACCGACAGCTGCATTAAATGTTAACACCTATTTGATAAATAAATTATGTGACAGTAATAGGAATTTTAATATTTATATACACATTTTATGGCGCGCCAAAGTAAAGAGTCAGATATTACAAGTTCACAGAAGGGCGCCGATATATAAACAGGGTAGAGCTATTAGGCCGTCTGAAATTGAAAGTTTAAAAGAATATTTTCGTTCGAAAGCCGGCTGCAGGGTGCCGAATGGGGAACAGCTGCTACTAAACGATATACATCAAAGTCCCAGGCAGCTGCCCTTACTAATCTTATGGTATCCGAGGAAGGCTTGAGTTTTGGTTAAGTAATTAGGAAAGATTTAAGCTGTAAGTTAGGAAAGTAATTTATTTAAAAAAATATATATTATTTTTAAAACGACTTAAGGATCGTCATTAAAACTTCAGCTACTTTATTCAATGTGAAAAAACTTTTACCAATTTCCTTCTGTCATTCTTATTATATTCATTTTCACTTTAAACGGAATAGAGAAATGTTACATGAATATGACATACAAGAAGTGACTTTAATATGATCACATGCCTTTATATTTTCTTTATTAAATCTTAGATATATACTTCATGGAAGAAAAATGGTAGGTAAAATAAAGCATGTAATTTCATTTTTCGGTGAATTATTATAGTGAACATGATAGAAACAGTGATGATGAAATAGTATTAAGGCACTTTTTTGCCTTATAATATAACATTATGAAATATGATAATATCTATTCCTTAACAAATTCTAAATATAATTTATTTAACTTATTAAGTAATTTAACGGATTTAATTTTCCTCTTTATTAATATATTGAAGTTTACAATCTACAAATATATTAAAAAATTGGTGAAATAACTACCAATAAAAAACAAAGTGTTATTTGAAACATGTAAGTGAAAAAATATATACATAATAAATATTTTAAAGAAAAAGATAATGCTAAGTAAAAGAATTAAATTCTACCTTAAATTAGCGTTTCTCCTTATCTTTATCAAAAAAAAACAATAATATTAAACCTAATTAAAAAAGAATAGCTTAGTATTTAGATTAGAGTTAGCATAGTATTTGAAGAAGATGCGCTGTTATTAACATATTCATAAACCTAAATTTTACTTCAATTCTTTCTATTACCTGCTAACAAGAAAATTTAATTTTTTTAAACATAATTTATTGTAATCTTGCGCGCCTTATACAAAAAATATAAAAAATTAATTATGTGCCGTTTAAAAATTACGTTAATCAACATTTAAAATAATTAAATAATGTTAAATCTAACTTTATTATTCTATACACAAAGTCTTACAATGTTCTTGTATAAAGAATCTATAAGATTGGCCTATCACCTCTAGATTATTGTATTAAAATGCTCACAGTTAGCGGGTATTTAAAGCTACATCGCGCCACAATGTGCTAAATTCGCCAAATTAAAACATGTTTTTTCTTTCTTTGCCATAAATTAAAATATTGAACTCCGAACCCGCTGAATTGTTTCAGTACGCCCATTATAAAATATTATTTATACGCTTTTTCACGACTGTTAACATTTATTCAAGCGCAAACAACTTTTTTCTTTATCGTGTTTCTGTCAGTCCCAATTAGTAGCTTTAACATGAAAGAAGAAAATAAATCAAAAAATACCCAGAAACGCATTAATCTTCTCATGGTCGGTTAACTAAACGAAATCGAGGCAATTAATTGCCGCTTTAGGCGAAAAAAATTCTCACCGTTTCACAGTAAACGTTTCGTAAAAGCCTACGAGATATTATTTACACAATATTTACATTTTTACCAGTAATTGCGTTTCAAGGTGCGTATTTTGTGGTGAAGCGAACCCTGATTAGTAGAAGCAACTATTTGAAGGAAAATCGCAGTAAGCTTTTTCGAGTTTCACAGCGAAGCATTCTTTCGAATTCGTTACTGTTGTACTTGTCACCCACTATGTGGTTGTGCCATAATCCCTACTAATGTTATTAATTCGACAATTACTACGTTTCTTAACTTTTAGGCGGTGTAACATATGACAATGACATGTAATACACAACAATGTCCGTAGCTAAAAGGGTGTTAGGATGTTTTCTACTGAATTTCAGCTTAATAGTTTGACACATTTCCATAAAATTTCGCACAAGCATATTTCATAATTTGGATCAACTTGTGGGACAATTTTTAAATCGACAAATATTCAGAATCTTGAGGTTGAATTTATGTTTTTAACTATCGATTATTAGTACAGCATAGTGTACAGGTCTAGGGATCCCAATACTTAAATGTTTCTGCTGAATTTGGCAAAATGTTTAATATTATTTCTAGGGAGGTAGTGAGGCAATCTCACTAGCTGAAGGAAAAACCCTCCCGCCTTAATCAAATAGCTGGTCAAATTGGTAATAATAATAAATTATTTTTTTCCAATTCCCGAACTGTGACATCTATCTGTCTATTTCACTATATGGTTTTAGACTTCATTTGTATTATAGAACAACATGATATCTATATTTAATCGCCATTAAAAAAAAGAAATGTTGTCTATTCGACCTTTATATATTTTCTTTATTATTTATATGTTCACTCATAATATTTTACTGGGTGGACCGATTCAAAAAATTATTTTTTTAACTCAGTAACAGATACATTGTGATGATGAGGATTTCAAATACAATAAAATGTGTGGTATAGGTATTGAAATAATTTTATCAAGAAATGACATGTGGTGACACAGACAAGTGGTGACATATTCACATTTACAATAAAATTCTCGTAATCGTCAATCAATAAGCCCCACTTAGTTTTATGTACACTTCAGAGTCAATTTATTTACCTGTATAATCATAAACTAACGTCAACACTTATTGAGTATGTAAATAAATAAGACGAATTGTTACGAAGATAGATAGCTATTTGATATAGGTACTAAACGCTAGCCATATTCCCATAAGAAACACGCCGAGACCCATTCAATGAACTCCCAAATACAATTACCTAATCGCGAGCTGAGAAAAAGTGTACGTCGGTACCTACGTACAATCCAGCTCAGCCAATGGGCCACCGAGCCATCTCGTTGTGTCGACTAACAAATTGTCTCAGCCAGACTCATAAATATGGCTTGTCAGACTGTTAATCACGAGAGAGAAGCGCTTGTATCATTAACAATACGGAAAAAGAAATAATAAAAATACAAACGCTTCAAACAACATGTGTATTCGTTGCGATAGAGTCCATTATATTATCGTTTGGTTTGGTGCGTGCGAGTGGCACTATTCTCGTATTATGGAATTGCTGGTGCTGGTCGTGCAAGAAGTTCTGAGGCATGCAATATGCGCATTTTCTTTAAGCCCGAGTTACGCTTACGAAAGGTCATTACTTAAAGCTTTTAATTCGAGAATTAATAAAATACGAGCAAAATTAAATACATTTTTCAACTTCAATGCGATCTTCAAACTTTTAAAGTTCTACTAGATTAGTTACTCCACGTATAGCAACAGAATTTGTAATTTTACGTGTAAACGGAATAATGGTTTGCGTGTACGCGTAAGCGGGTGACAACGAACGCAAACATGTGAACATTCACTGGCCACAACGCTTTGTAAGAAAGCGTGCAGTTTTTGTCAGTTCTGTATGAAAAGAAGCCTAATATTATTTTCTCCAGCAATATTCTGTACTATGGAATATTGCTGGAGTTCAATATATTAAATTGTAATATGGTTGTTCAATATATTATGGAATATTCTTGGGCTTATTAAAGATATGGAAAGTTTCAAAAAGTCTTGGGATCCTAAGTTTTGGCGGTGCATATTTTCTAAATCTTCACTGTGTAAGTTTTCCAGTAACTTTAAATGTTAAACTTGAATTTAACCATGTTTTTTAACCAGCGCTTTGTTTTCAGCTAATGGATCCAATATGGTCGCATTTGTTTTGGGTACTTAATTTTACATAATAAGAGGAAAGAGTGTAACAATATAATATTTCGTCATTCTGTGAGGTTTTGAAATTTTGTCCACCTTCCCATTTTCATTTAAATCATGAAACGAAATTGGATGGCTTTTTGTGGGATATTTTCAATATTATATAGCTTATAATAATTTCGACACGATGTTGAAAAATTTTGTATACACAAAATACAATAAAAGTAATAAGCAAATTTAGGATAAATTTCCATCATATTGTTTAGAGCTTTCGAAAAAAAATAAGGCAAATTAATATAAGTAACATCTGTATGGAACGTCAAGAGATTTGATTAACTAAAAACAATGACGTGGTGACTATCTGATTACATATTACATTTGCGGAAAGCAAGATAAACCAAATAGTAAAGTAGTAGTATCATTTCAATGTAATCAAACATTAATTAAAATAGTGATTTATTAAAACGAAACTACTGAAAATTTTCCGACAATTTATTTACATGTCTACATAAACCGCTAATACCTTTTATCTTAAAGGGTACGTTAAAAAAACGATCAATTTATTATGGCAATTCTTTATACAAAAATGTACAGTAGTTACACTTATTTATTATTATTTCTTAATGGACTTAAAACATTACAAGTAACTTGCTTTGCAGCGCCGGAACACACGCACATGTCCGAACAAATGCTTTTCTTATAAATCAAACTCTTACCTCATAAATACTGTTTAAATCCCACTTCGTTAGCATACCGAATGGAAACTATATTTATCGATACAAAATCCAAATATACTTACGGTACGTGATGTTTTCTAAGCGAAAAGGGATCAAGAAAGATAAATGCTTTCTCCTTGCTGTGAAGTTTCTTTCGCTTGTATCCTGGAGAGAATTAATATTGAGCAACCACGCTGAAGCACTTGTAAATATGTATGTCGATGTTTACCAAAAAGTGTGACTACTTCTTTTAGCGTTTAAGCCGCATGTGATATTTTATCGTCGTTGCGATCACCTTCGGTGAACAGTTGATGAAAATTTGAACTTCTATTAAATTATTAACTTTAAATCTAAACAATTTTAAAGTTTTGTACTATTAAAATATTAAAATTCTGCTCATATAAATAAAGTTGCTCAGTTTTTGAATATAACTAATCAATTATATACGTTTCAAAATATATTACTTTTTACTAATGCTTTCGAATGTTACTTTGTTTAGAAAACCGAGTTAAAACAAAATATACCATTTATTTGTATCATTTAGTGATTAAACATGAGTAGTTATATTTCTATCCGATATCGTTATATTGGCGTTCATCGTCGTCGATATATTAGCAACTTATTTCATTGTGTTTATTATTTGAAAATAATTTTTGATTATTATTGGAATGAAAGTTCATATTGATTAAAAAAACCATTCCACAAAAAATTAGGAATTCAATTAACTAAAATTACAGTCGCCAGTTGACTGATTTTTGCACAACTTTCATGACTTATGACGGCATTCCCATTTATTTTTCTATTTAAAAGTCAATGTACAAGAAATACTGAGATACGAAACATTAGGCTACTCCTCTGTGTTCAAATTTCAAACATCAAAATGTTAGGAATTGAAATATAAGTAAGAAGTCATTAAAAAACTCACTATTCCATGTTGAATAAATGTATTGTCTATTTCTTATGCCCAAGATGTTATGCCGTCTAATTCTAACTATAACAGTAAAATAAACAGGATCAATAAAAATATGTAACCAATGAAGATTAAATCAACATTATTTATCTATCACTGTCATAGAATTAAATTTATTAAACCTGCTTTTGATTGGGGTTACGCTATCGCGTCTCATTTGCTTAATCTGACCGAAACTAATAGTATCTCTTTCTACATTCTTTTTACATTCAAACGAGCATAAGATAAATTTTAATGGACTGAATGAAGCCATAGTTAATGGCGTTTTGACAAGGGTCACATAGTGGATATCGGAAACGACAGGTATTAATATTAAAATTAATACTTATTAGTACTTAAGATATTTAACTTTTGCCGATGGTTGCAGTGAGCCCGCTTTTATTTTTAATAATGGTACAGTATTATGTACATATAATGGCTTGTTAATATATATAGAGTGACTTTTAACTTTAAATCCTTCAAAAGCGTCTGAATATATTAATATATAAAAATGTGATAAATGAAAGTTTGGATTTAAGTGACCACATTCCAGGTAAATATATTTTCCATATATTTTTTTTAATTTTAAATGTTCCTTACTTAAACGGCCATGATGAATCAATACAGGAACATGAAGTGCCGTGCATAAAATTCTTGAATAAATAGTTTTGAATTTATGCGTTGCTCTTTCAGTTATCTTTAATTAATATTGCACGTTATACAGAGAATTAAAAAAAAAAAGATTCGATCATTTTCCTTTACCAAAAACTTTGACTAAAATTTCAATATGAATATCTGTGAGTGTTAATTATTAATATATATGTTGGTGAAAATGTTTTATTATTCTATCAAATTTACAGTTTCTACCTAAAACGGTTTCTAAGAAAAGTCACGGCAGTAGCACATATAAACATTCGGAATGAAATGTAGGTAAAAAAAATGGTATAAAAGTAAAAAATAAAAAAGTGAAAACTCTGCCAGCCGAAGTTATTATATAATACAAATTGTTTTATTTAATTTTTTTTTTAATTTTCTGAAATTAAGATGTAAGAATACCTCATCTTTCGCAAGCTTTGTATTATCACTCTTCGGTCTAAAATAGTTTTATCTATAATATAATTATTAACCTAAATAATTAGGTATATATTTGAAAAATTTAAAATTAAAAGTTACTGTATTTTAGACTTCAATAAAAAGAAGTTTTTCGTAAGTATCATATATATTTTACGACCTGATATATTTTGTGATAAAAATCGCAAATTCCTGTTTGAAGATTTTGTACTTAGCATAATTAACATTAAGTTTCCAGGCCTAATTATTAGTTCTTAAATTAGATGAATAGTCCACAAAATAAGCACGAAACTTAAATAAGAGAGATCAAAAATTAATCGAATATTGATTAGGCCATTATTAAAAAAAATAACCTGATATTAAAAATTATTACATCATTCTGTACAAGACTTTCAAAAATAGGGTAACTTTTATAGAAATTTACTATATATATATAGCATTTGATTTATGTTCTTCAAGCGAAGATAATTTCCATTAACCAATGGGAAAAGAACCCAATCGAAAGTGTGAAACAAATATTCCATATCACGTTGAACTTAACGTCTCTGGCGGTTTATTTCGAGATCGGCACTTTAGTCTTTTAACATTTACTTTACTCGCTGAAGCGAAGATCTCTATTTCTTACTATTACATATATCATTTTTCTCTATTTGACGAAACAATTTTTCTATACTTTGTCATTATTTTATAAACCACTGGAGTTACTTTCTTCATATAACGATTATGTTACGATCACGTCTTTTTTGAGTTGATAGCAGAGGCAGGCCAAATTTTGTTTATTTTGTTAATATTGTTCAAAAATAATATTAAAATATTTAAATGCACAATGTACATAAATTTAAATTTAAATAAATTCGCTTGATTAGCGTAATACTAAGATGTAAAAAGCGTTTTAAGACAAGATTTATACCTAATAAATCCACTAAGAAAATAGCATGAAGAGCGGTCAAAAATTAGCTGGGAAAAGTAAGCTCGCTTATATTTATTAATAATGGTACAGAGTTGTGTACATATCATGACTTGTTAATATATACTTACGAAAGACTTTTTTTATTGAAGTCTGAAATACAGTGACTTAGTTTTAAATTCTTCAAATATATTATATTACGAAAACAAATTTATTAGACTTGACGAAGCCTGCGATAGATGAGGGATGGAAGATAAGGTCTTAATTTTACTAAATTCCTCATATGTCCATCTGTTGCTGCCGTTTTTCCCGGAAAACGTTTTACACAGAGACTTTAAATGTGATATAGCAATAAAGCATATTAACCAGCGTATATTTTAATAAATAATCTTAGATGAATTTCATACTAACGTTTTAGAGAGGATAAAAGAAAATGATGGAATATTTACTTTAATTATAAGTAGCACGTGGAATATTAATTAAAGATAGCTGAAAGAGCAAATTATAAACTCAAAACTATTTATTCAAGAATCTTGTGTACGATGCTCTAGAGATATTGCCAAAAAAGTTCACAAAAAGTCCTCCTCATCCATTCACTATAGCTAGAAAGTAATAATTTCCAAAAAAAAGACATCCTTACTAGAAGTTTTCCTAAAGTTTACCGGAAAACTGTAAGGATGATTCTATCTTAGGATTTGAAATATCCACGATATTTTCAGCCTGTAACAAATATTCTAATTTACAGGGTAAAAAATAATATTAACATGTATTTGTGAATAGTACCTATGTAACTCTAAAACGCTTACATGGGTTTAATAAATGTGTACGAAATCCGCGTAATGGGGTCCCACTCATATTTTACAGGTTTATAGTTTTAAAAAGTATAGAAATATAATTATACCACCTTTCATATATCTATATAAATCGCTTTAATAAAATAAGAAATATTTGCGCCTTTTTTCCAGATCTACGGGTTTCCTTTTTTAGTCAGTTTTAATGTTTGGCTGCAAATCCAACTTAATATATTCATGTCAGTAAATTTATCAATAACATTTCGCATTGCTGATAAGTACAAACGTTAGTAAATTCGTTATAGAAATTTCCGTGGACCTTTGTATATATGCTGTCTCAATAATTTCAGTTTTCGTAAATTTTCCATATTTGAACCGAAATTGAATTCAATTTTCTCTTCATTAATATTCAGTATCTATCTCTCTGATTCCGTGTGCGTATGTTTGTTATCTCCACCTCAACTGATGGACGGTTTCGACAAAATTTGACACAAACATTACGAGGGTTCAGACTGCAGGATCCACTAAGAGACGGCTAATTACGATAATAGGGTGGTCTAAATACGATAATTGTAACATGTCGCCTAAATACCACAGTATAGAATCAAATTGGACTGATTTTATTTTGAATTTGAACACCACAAAGACCAATACGATGACTCCTCAGACATTTTTCCAACTGAAACTGATATATAAATTCTATAAATTTATCTCATTGTACAAGTTTTTCCGCACAAAGTTAGGATAAAATTACTAGCCATAAAATAAATAGTCACTCGTGCACACGTTTCTTAAATAAAAATTAATAAAAGAGCAAATCTTCACGATGTGAGCTACCTGACTGGTTTTTGATATTACTACTTTCATATGGACAGTTCGACGTTCGTCTTTTAACACTTGGCAAAGTAACGGAAACAATATATTCCTACTATTTTCTTCACAGTACTAATAGGTTCATTAGTGTTGGTTCAATACGACATTGTTGCAAAATATTTGGCATTCACATTACAAAAGCGTCCCGAAACACGTGTGCCGTCAGCGCCAGCATACTCACTAAATGTATCCCATTGCCACAACTATTACCGGCGCATTCCTACCGAACGTATCAATCAGCCCGAGTCCTACTCTATTTTTTCAGAAGCTTTTTCTGTCCCGTTGCTACCAAAAATAATCGAAATGGAACGCCCCACCCGCGCACGCCGGAAGCTCTTGTTTTTGCAGCTTTCGGGAGAGCTTTGGTTAAGATTCGTACAGCCGTGTAATGCGAGCTTTTTGTCGTCTGTGCGGTGTTTCGTGTAAAAGAATGTGTACACACGCGACACTTAACAAATAACATCATTAAATTTATGTCAAATACCTGCTTGCGGGTTTAAATGAATAATTTTATTTCGTATTTATATTTGCTTTCAATTTAGGTTTTGTTTTGGTATTTATTGCTTAGGAAATATTGTATTTATTTCATCCCGTATATTAATTATAGCATATCTCTGCATAATAAATACATTTCTTTTTTTTTATTGACTATTAACTTCAATAACTTAATTAGCTCACCGTCGTAATCGTAATATATTCTCAACGCTCATCATCCGTATTCGTTTTATTCTTAGCTGTCTATCACGTTTATCTGTATTTCTACTCTAGTCTCCCTATCTTCTACACTCGTCTATTTTCACTGAGATGGAATAAATACTATAAATACATTTCACAATACTAGGGCCCTCTCGTTGTAAGGAACGTGATATATGAGTTAAAAACTAATTTTTTTGTCTTTTGATTTCGATTCATTTAATTTTCATTTCTACACTAACAAAACATTTGTGTGTTGATATAACATAGTAAAGAAAAGGACCCGTTTCTTTTTGATTTAATTTTGGCTTTTATAAAATCTTTTCCAACATATATATTTTAACATGTCCAAGAATATAAATAAAATAAAAGTAATTGCAAGTATCGCTTTTAAATTACTTTGTAAATTATATTGACAAATTTGGTTTAACAGTATAATATAAAAAAAATTCATGAAAAAAAGTTTCATGAAAGAAGCAACCGGTCACGAACTAATTTTTGAAACTAATATTGTTTGATGTCATCCTTCAATATCATAGTTGAGAAGAAACGAACCAGTGATTATAGATGTTCATACTTCAATAGAAAATAATTGAAAACAATTTGGTTAAAATTTCATCGGTAATGACATTCCACATTATTTACAGTTCTCCAAATATTCTCGTAACTTTACGGCGGTACACATAGATAATATTTGAAATAATTTTCTGTTAGATGATATTAAAATATTTTCAATAGTTTTAGCAAATATTCAGATTAAGTAGAATAATTTAAAACAGGCCGAATGTTAATTTTATTAGATTCATTACTCTTTTTTAAACAATATTACATCGTACATTAGTAATTATTCAGAATTTCATATTAACATTTTCTAATTTTTTATCAGATTTTTAAAACTTTTTATCTCTTCTAAAAAACACACAACAATAACATTTTAATATAATTGATGGGTATATTTCTGTTTTTCTTAAATAGGACATTTACACTGTTCGTTAATTTAAAGAATAAACAACTCAAAATTATATGTAGAATCTATACCAAATATTTTACTCATCTAATGAAAACATACTTGCAAAATATATCAAATAGGAAACAATGAAAACTGTATTCATATAACAGCGGAGATAAAAAAATATACAAGAATCATCCCACCCCTTTCACACTCTGAAAGTCATCAAATTTCATACACATATTCGCTTCAATATCTCCATTATATAAAACCGTCAATATAAACAAAATAACCGATCCGAGAAAAGCTTGTTTATAATCCCAAATAAACATAAACCCGAATGATAATGAAACGCCTAAATAAATATATAAATAGGGGCATTCGCCGACACAGAAATATAACCATAAAGGCGTATCAGCCGCCGATATATGGAGATTACAAGTGATTTGTACCGGTTGATTTCACATAGTGGCTCGGGGAATGGGCTCTGTCCGGATATCGCCAATATTTATGGCCTTAGAAAGCCCCTTTTTAAAGACGAAAAGAAAATGTGCGTTTCGCTGATGGAGCTTTGTATTGATGGCCGCAGTTCGGTTTGTATGCGGGTCTTCTTAGCGTTTTTGGCAAAAGCTCTCGGATGCAAGCGCGCATGCCTCGATACGAAGCTTCCCACCATTCTATTGCCTCACGTTCCCTGACAAATATAATAATTAAGGATTTATTATATTAAGTTTTTTAATTGGAATTAGAGTTAAAAACAGTACTAGTATAATACTAAATTTTGGTACTGATAAATTACCTTTACTTAGAGTTATAGCGACAAAAATGATGACTAAAATAGAAATCGAGAAAGAAAAGATAATACTGCTAACGTGAGCAATATTACTAGAAAAATACTCAAAGGTAATAGATTTTTTGATGTGCAAACAATGGCTCGCTTACTCAAAGAATGCTAACAGTCGAATATTGGGGTAAAAGTATGCAGGAAAAAAATGTTAAGGATAAGCATTGGTTAAAAAGATGGTAGCTTCTCTGTGGCATGTAAAGTGGATTGGAATATTTAAATTAAACAAATGGACATAAAAATGGCATTTATGATAATATAAGCAAATAAAATTTTACTTGAATCAATTAGCAATAAACATTTTAATACTGAAAAAAATACATAGCATTTTCGTGTCTTCAAGGTAACCTAGAAATCGCGACTGAAATTAAATTTATAAAAATAACATAGGTTGCTATTTAAACAGAAAGCAGCAAAAACATAACGGAATTGAGAAAGAAAATTCCCTCATTTAAAAAATACTTGTGACATTAAACTATTAGTACTTATATAATTAAATATTTACTTTAAGTTTCTGCATATCGAAAATAAAACAAAACAGAATCCTTTTAAGATGATACGTATACGTAATACGTTTATCTGTATGTCCCGTTTATGTTTATGCATTGAAATTTCACGTTATTTTCATTATTGCAGAACATATTAACCCAAATATATCTCAACAGTTGACATTCGAAAATATTTATAATGTTAAATGTCCATAATTTAGAAGGAGGCAAATTAACAACTCATTTTTTTTAAATTTCACATAACGTGTTGAAAAAAAGTAAAGATTAAGAGATATTTTTTCCGAATTTTAAATGGTGTAACTCCAGAGATAAACTAAAAATATGTGAAAAAATATCCCCGTCACTATTTCTGAATATACTGGTCTTAGATAAAGTAGATGACAGAATTTCTAGAAGCTTACTTGAAGATTGTAGGAAAACTAAATCGATCGTCCTATATCTTATAGTTTTGGAGATATTCGCGATGTTTTTACATCTGAATAATGTTTGTCAAGCAATATATTTAAATGTTTTACAGATATACAATTTACTATTAAAGGTTGGAAACTTAAGTTTCTATAGTGTCCTAGTAGAGTGCATTTTACTCGTGCTTGTATTTTTTTATTTTCTTTAAAACAATATTTGCATATTGAATACTTACAATTAAATCTAACTTTATAACAATGCAAGATTTATTTTTAAATTGCTCAATCTATTCTTCTTAATCTATTTTCTTATATTTAATTTAAATTAACTCAACGTCAACTCTAAATAAATTACTCTTTAAAAATGGGACAATATATTAAGCAAACCGTCATGCTTTACAACCACTTGAGTTCAAGAGTTACTAATTAACCATACCTTTACAAGCTAAATTTCAAAATGAATTTTGACAATCGCGAAGTCTGTGTGACAAGAGCACAGATCAAAAAAGAAATTCATTCTATTCTTTTTGGACAAGAGACATTCCTTTTTAGACACGGTAATAATTAACAAAAGTAAGCACTACTATTTATACATACTCTCCAGGAAACAAAAAAAGCGTAATGACAAGGACAGCTGAACGCCATTTTATGCATTTGGTATTGAAAAATCCTTTTAAGTTCTATAAGAAATACCAGTAAGGTTTTTTATTTTTATTTTTATTTAAACCTAACAACGAAATTAACTGTTCTTAAGTATGTAAGTAAACGAAACTCCGTCTCTAGAGGCCAAATGAGAATTAAAATTATGTCAAAAGTGTACGATTAGTTACAAAAAAATGTATACATTATGTGTTAAGGTCAAAGTCAAATTATAATCTAATCAAAAGAAATGAATTTTATCCTTAAAGTTATTGTTCTGAACAATACATACGTATACATATTCTAATAACATCGTTAATTTGAATAACTTATTAATGAAGAAAGATTAATATTTTCAAATGTTTAACTCGAATTCGAATTACGGAATTAATGTCTTTGTAAAGTATATTAAGAATATATTTCAGCAACATTATAGGCATACAATATTTGGTGCAATGATTATGGTCATCAAAATAAAATCGAATATTTTATGAAGACAGTCGTGAGATGAAGTGGGGTCTATTTATAAAGTAATTGCAGTAAATAAGATTTGATACCAAATAAGATTCAAGAGACAGATCTAAAACAGTGCACATTTAAAATAGTTTAATTCGTTTAATATTTTACACTGATTTAGAATAGAATAATTTTTAAATATAGGAAAACGCCCACGTATCGATTGTATTCCGATTTTGTCAGTGCTACCGCGTCCAGCTACGAAACCTTTAGCAGTGACTATATTTTAAAATTTTAATCAAAATGTAACCGTCAGTTTTACTTACTACATTGTTTTTAAGTTACTTCTTGTTTTTTAAACTTTTTCTTTCGTAACCTATATATATTTTACCACAGTGTTGACGTTTGTTTTGCTAAATTACCATTGCGTACGTTTAATTATATTTAGGACTAATAACATCCAATGAATTTGAACTTTAACCAATCGTGTAATATCTAGTTTTGATATTTACTGTATTCAATTTCGAAATGATTTTTTGTGAATCAACAAAAACGAAAAAGTATTAACAAATACTTATTTCCGACAGAATGTTCGTATGAGGGGGCAAAAAATTGCATGTTATTTTATTTCGCTTGTAGGTGACTGAATTTAAATTAAATTTATTATAAAGGTCGATCTTAATTTCATTTATATTTTATTATTCTTTTTCTTCAAAAATATTTACTTTAGTAACTCTAATTGTTTAATAAGGCACAAAAAATAAAGAAAACCCTTTTGCATATTAAAAACACATAAAAAATATAATTTTTGTCATTTTTAGTTTGGTTTAAAAATAGTTTGTTTTTAATACATGTTTTCTAATTTCTAAATAATAATTATCGAAAATATTTAATGATAGAACCAAATGCGCCTTATTGGCTGGGGGTACTCTAATAAAATATAAATAGATTATATTTTATAGTCAAATAATTTGTTATATAATACATTTACAAAACCAAATGACGTTACGAATATCGATTTCTTGATAATTTATTTTAAAGATATTAGTATAATCGCCATTTTCTGTAAAATTGGATCTAAACTACTGCACAAATCTTTATAAATAAGCATGGTCGTATCGATCAATCTTAGAAGGAAATATATATTTTATCCTGTGACATCCATTCTGGTCTTTCATAAAATTTCACGGGGCTCCTTCCAGAATTATCAGTTTGCTCTTTTCCATCCTCACGGAGTCTGCACACTATTATACTTTTTATTAGCGGAAGATTTACAATTTAAAGGTGAAGGGACAACAAAGGCCCTTCCTTTACTCGGCCGGATGCAACACACAAAAGATCATAAGACACAATTGTGTCTCCGGTGGATATGTTACCGCCGTCTCATGAATTGTTTGAAGACTGTTCTTGTTTAGCAAATAGACTAGGCGACAATATGACATTAATCACTGAGACAAAACGCGACTTTCTACATCCGTCGGTTAGCGAAAGGTGAGACCTCTATACGCGGTGAAGTTTTGTATGGGTCTCGATAAAAGAAACTTACCCATAGACTCTATTTTACCTTATATTTTATTGCAAATAATTTGGCGTTTTTAGTTTTTTTTTCTAAACAGATTTATGTCCATGGTAATTTATTGCCTTGTGATTTTTTATTCGGTAATTTAGTTTAGTCCACATAATTTTTTTTTCTTTTAATACATGTTACTTGGCAAAATTTTATCTCAGCTTTTTAATGCAAAAATTTGGCGCTTTTAGATTTATTTTATAAGCCAAATATATAATATGTTCATAGTAATTTATTTCTTCATGATTTTCTATTCTATCATTACCTTAAGTCCAAACATTTTTTTCTTTTTTAAGTGTATTTTTTGCTAATGTATTATTATTAATTAGCCATATCAAAACATAATATTTATAAAATCGAAAACAAAAGAAGTTTTTTGACATTGGTGAACAAATATTGGATCATAAACTGTTCCGGATCTTGGTGAATTCGATATTATATGAAGGGACATGGTTCGTGACTTGAATACTTTTTGGGTTGTGATATTTGTAGACAAATCTAGTTAAAAAGTATTTTCAAAATAACATTAATAATGCTCCTTTCATCTATTTTTGAAAATGTATAAAGGACAATTTTCTTGTTAATAATCCAAATGTAAGGTACATAATAATAAAATAAAAGTAAAGGAAATAAAATATATAAATTAAAAAAGACTCTTATTTCGGCTTAAAAAATTTTTAAGGAATCAAAATCAGCATTTGTTCAATTATAAATATAAACGTTTCTACACTTTATATTTAAGTAATTATAACATTTTAATTATTTCAGAAATAAAATATTTTTCTTAAATCCTAAATGTCATTATTTGTTTTCCAACATATATTATTATTAAGGCTAAAAAACTGTACTAAAAAACGTAAGATATTTTCGAAGATAATCTTCTAAGATCATAAACTAATGAGAAAATTTGTTTAATCAAATTAGAAAATATAAAATATTTTCATAATTTTAAACAATACAATTTTTGTTCTCAACCCATCCATTATGTTCCGTATAATATCGTTAGCAACGACAATATTTGCCTACTTCGCTCTCATATACACCTTTATTAACAAAAATAATCCAATTTATTAATTGTGTAAGTATTCCGATCATTTTACCGTTGGCCCGTTTCACAAAAATGATAATGCTTAGAACCCTTAAGTCGAAACATAATAATAACTACATACTAAAAATTGACCGGCTTATTTATCTATAAATGAAAAAAAAATCGTGCAAATCGAACTAAGGATTCTCTGTATGTGTACATACGGAATTACAGAGAGACGTTGTACTTTATAACGTGCCATGATAATTATTAATTTTATTTCAACTCGCACCATTTCTTGAATTTAAAAGTAATGAATTTTTTTGATTCAAATTAATATTCCAATCAATATTACATACCAATATTAAATCTTGCTTTTAATTTGATATAGTTCACAAGTAAGAGACCAACAAATAGAGCATATGACAATGATTCTAAAATATTTTCTATATCTAATTTTCAATATCTAATATGTAACAATAATACAAAGTGAGAACAGTTCTTAATATTTGTAATATATTGAAAAAACCATATATTTCTTATAAGATTATTAACAAACATTAGATTTCAGAATTATTTTGAATTATACACCCTGCTACCCCATATCATGGACTCCTTTGAGACGCAACGTGGGAACCGAAAACAACTAAAACCTTAGCCACCTCCAGTTACAAGTCAACCATCATAAACCACGAGATAGACAATCCACGCTCACGTCCACCCGAGCGGCTCCACATCATAAATGGAAGAATTAATATTTTTGATATTCGTTCAAACGCCTTACTCATTTCAATGTGAAGCAAGCATGAAATTTGTTTCTGACGTCGCGGCGACGACGAGCGAGACAGCGAGAGGGGCGAAGCGAGACGAATGGTAACAGAGGGGCAGGCGAAATGAAGCTATCATTCGAAATTACCACACTCGACCGAGTCACCGCCGATGTTTTGTTGTAAGGACCGCGGTCTTAGTTCGTCCTGCCGCATCGGCCCGCGCCGTTTGCTCGCGTACCTACCCGGGATTAGTAATTTAAAAGTCAATGCGAACGACAGGGTAGGGTTGATTTTATCCTTTCCTACCCCGTCCCATTGGCAGCACACTGTATCGTCCGCAACGCGGCCCCATTGAAAACTCCCCGCCCGCGTGTTGAATGACGATCGAGGAAAACTTGGAAACTATTTAATTGGTTTTTCATTGTTTTTGTTTAGGTTTATCTGCCGAATGCCCCAAGTGTGGTGGTCTGAATAAACATTGTGGGACGTTTTAAATTGAATATTTGGTTTTGCGGCGCACTCGGTGGCGTTTCAAGTTCCGTTTTATTTACATAAGTGTCGGCCGGCGTATTTGCATATTTGGGTTTTGTGTTTTGTTAAGCGGGACTTAGCCGAAGCTAAATGGAAATTATTTTCCGTCAAACAGGCAGATGGCATTGTTTGATGTTCGGAATGTTAGATTGGCCGTTGGGGAGCTTAATTATTCCGCAAATTTTAGATTTTGCAATCGATAGTTATTTTCGGCCTGCGCTACTGGATTATATAAATGCAGTTCTTACGACTTCAGTATTTTTACCGAAATTATTTCTATATTAACTAAGCCACATTTTATAATTACAATAATAACTCGTAAGTTCATTTACATGACCAAATATTCATCATCGTAAAACTTGATGTAACTTTTCAACGCAAAAGTTAATTAACGTTTAAATTAATATTTATCTTTTAAAACTTATATATCACTTACGAATATAGCAATAACTATAGGCACAAAACTCATAATTATTACACAATAATAAATTACAACAAAAATTATCGTAACACTTGCATAAGGTTCTTAACAGCACGCACGTCACGTCACCTACCACTTGCCATACCAGAAAATACACCTTGTATGTAAAAAAATAAATATATTAATTTATTTTATAAGACCGTCAATTTTTCAATCTTAGAACCACGCTTTAAAGAAATTTTTACTTGTCCATATATATTAAAAATATGTAAATACATGTTCATTAAATAACAGTGTAATAAACAGAAAAATATTTTTCATTACCATAATACATAAAACATCGTAATTTGTATGCGCTAAAAGCATGATTAAGACTGATAGGGCGGATATTAAAATTCAATATCGGTAGGCTCAGTCCGTGGTCTTCAAATATTAAACTGGACACATGCGCCTGTCGATACGGCGTACAAACTTTTAAACATAATTACTATTCTACACTCGACCATATAAGTTTGGGTACTAAATAATTCCTAAAGTCACGGACAATAGACGGGCTTCCGCAGTCGACGAGTTATACGGTAGAGAATGTTGTACAGTTGAATTCGTGAACTGGGTTAGTTAACGCGCGGACAATCGAAAGCGTAAGTTGAAAAAATCAGTTTAGAAAAATTACATCTTGCAATTTCTACATTTTCCATAAATTTTCTTGTTAAAAACACGAAAGCACATTTATATTGCTAGGCTACCTTTTTCTCGTCAACATAAATACGAGAAAAAATTATTTGTTGAACAGAGCAATCGTTCAGAAAATTTTTCACTAAAATGAAAGAAAGATTTTTTGGTTTGATTAAATTGTCAACATCAGCTAAAAAAACAAAGTATTAATTTGATTTATTTATTTATATAACATCTTTAACGTACAGTACGTATGGCTGACACTGCTGCAGAAATAATATTTTTCAGTCAAGCAAGTAAGTTTATTTTCCTTTGAAATATAAAAATAAATGGACGTGTGTATAATAAATAATAATAAAAAAGTTACTCTTTCGTAGTTTTGGGTAATTTTTTAGAATAAGAATTTTACAACAGAACATTCACACCAAAATATTTTAAGTCCTCAACACTACTTAAACACGTTCAATTCACAATATCAGTCGAAACCTTTATCATCTGTCATAATCAAATTAAGAATCAAATGAATTCTAACAATCACACTTTCGGAAGCGCCTGTACCAAAACTAATTCGTGACGGCGCCCCGTCGACTTTTCGGCTTCGTACATTGAAATAAATGTAAATACTGCCGTCGTCCGTCGAATACACCTGCCGAAAACTCCCGAACGTTACAAGTCCAAAATAAAAATATTAACACGACCCGATCTACTGGCGGAGAATGTTTAAGTAGGAAACTGGCAGCCTGTGCCGCCCGAGTGGTATTCATGAAGCTAGAACAGGGGAGGGGCGTGGAACTCTTCGTGGTAGATCGCGCGTACGTGCCTCCAAATTTCGACTCTCCGTCATTCGTGTGTTGCGTTATTTGAATACATTTTCTAGTATTAACCAAGGCCGTATGTGTATCAGATAACACTGAGACAGGAGGCATTATTTATACGATAGACCTTCCGGTTTGGAAATCACAGATGTCGAAATACTAGATGACCAGATGCAATCGTATTTTTTGGCATCCGGCGGAAATACCATCTTAAATTTCGTCGATTTAATGTCATAATAAATATTTAAAAAACATGCTTTATTATTACATATGTAATAAATATGTCACACTAAACCACCTGTCAATAATATTAAGAAAAGGGAAAATTCGCTGTAATTGATTTAAACCTTTAATATTTTTATTTTGTATTTTATTCAATTCTAATATGTTAACAATTATAAAGTTATGATAGTATAATAATAATTATATCGTATTATTGATATATGTGTTAAAAAATTTATCTCAACAGAGTGGATAGCTGATCCCAAGAAAATATATGGTCCCGAAAAAGTACGTTTCTTAGAGACAAAGACCATGAAAATATAAATACATAATAATAAATCTTATTTATGGAATATAAAGATAAAGAATAGTTATATGATAACTTATAATAATTTTGTATTTATCGTTATGTATTAATTCATACGTTCATTATGCTTTTATCGCTATGGAATACTAAAATTATAAGAAATGTATTCACTGAACAAAGGAACGTATATAGAAAAGTAATATCACCAATAAGAGGCATTGAAGTGAAATATCTTTATTACCCTAATAATATAATTTAAAATAGACATTTAATTACTGTATATAATATAATTCTACACATCAATATTAAAGTGCTTACTATAAAAATATTCAAATCAAATACTTTATTATTGCTAACAATTCGCAAACAAACGCCATAACAAACTCTCGTCCATTTTATACGTCGTATTTTTAGAATTCGAGATGAGGGAAATAAGAAGAACCGCAGTGGTGCTATTCTTGTAACTATATGGAAAATACGAACGGTCACAAATAACCTGGTCACGTGGGTACCTGCTCAGTAAAGACAGCTTAAAAACGAGACTTACGTGGTTCACTGGAAGTAGCTAACTAAGTTGCAGTTATGTGCGAATATTTAACATTAAAAGCCATGAACAAAGGTAGGTATGCTAATGGTTAAGCCATAATAAAATTACAAGAAATTTATTAATAGTAAGAGTCGTAAAACAAATCATAAAATCTATGAAATGGGTGAATCATTCACCAGTGAGGGTTTTTTTAAAGAGAATTATTTCAAAAGTTGAACGAGATGTGCAAAGCAATAAGCGCCATTAGCTTCCTCATCACCCAATTCCAAAATATGTCGTACTTACCGTCACATAAAATACTTAAATTGATAAGTTATTCAATTAACTGAATATTTATTTTTATGATTTCATTTTTAATTATAAGAACATAAAAAAGTTTATTTATTGTATTTAAAGAATTCGACTTTCAATTAAATTGATGAGTAAATGACGCTATCTTCTTCACAGATGTAATGGGCAAAGTTTTAAATATTGTTATACTAACTTGCTGCATGCTATGTATTTTCGCTCCTAGATTTTTTTCACTTTAAGATAATCATTCTCAGAAAAGTGTTAAAAAATATTTACTCTGCGTCAAGTATTACCATTGCAGCAAGGTTAAATAAAGAAATTTTTAAAAAGTTAAATGCGAGTATAACTTACCTAAGAGTGTTTAAAATACACTTAAATGTAAAAGTTTACAAGTAAATGTAAAGATATTTAGCATATGTATGAAAACTATTTACGGATATTAAATATTACTTTTCCCCATTTAAATATATTGCCACATATTTTCTGCAGCATAAGAATTGTAATTTTTTATAAAATCAGCGCTATAATTTTCCGGTAATAGTGTTTTTTGTAGTTTTAATTTTAGCAATTTTGGTGACAGGGATGAGATACATGTCTTCTGTACATATCTTCAGTAGTGTCTCCAAAATTATATTATATGAAACTCTGAAAAGAAAATTATTTTGAAATCCTCATAACTCTTTAACCTCCTTTCAATTAAAATCCCAAATGAACCAAGCATAATTTTCTTTTATATTAAACTTGCCTTCACCAAAATTCCAAGATAAATATTTTTTCCCAATACCTTATTATCACTAAATATGCAGTTCAATAACTTTTATGATTATGCTGTTTTTTGAGATAACTGGCTGCAAAACACGGTTATTTCACGGTCCTTGAGATAAAGAGCTGTTATACGAGTATATGGACGCCTTAGTGATCCTATGCAGGTTCCGTTTTTCTATTTGAAAAAGTCATTTCTAAAACTAATTCCATACAGAAATTACATACAGGAATGAAGATAGATAATTAACGTACTAGTTAAAATTCTCAAATTTTTTTAATTATTAAATTAAATTGATTTTTACTGAATTTATCTCTCCATTAAATAAATTATACAAACGCACCATTAAGTTTATTTTATTTTGGAAATCTCAATAAGCTATGGTCAATTTCAATAAAATTGAACAATCTGAAATAATTCCACACTCGTATTTGAATGGCAATATTGCATGAAAAACTTACTGACTCTTTGCTAATTCACATTTCAGAGAGTGTTATCTTTATCTACATCAGCATCCACGCATTTTAATCTACAAAGAGACAGACACCGTGTAATATTGCTCATTTCCCTCTTATTTTTATGGACCCGTACCCAAAGTCTACAATGACGCCAAATAGTACACCGACTCCATTAAAATAAAAAGACCACAACACGGACTAAACCTGGCGTATAAATATGTAACCACCTCTGCGGACCACACAGTCGGCGATATATTTATGATTCCACGACTTTTATAAGTACCGAGGTAGGAACTCTCATCGGTGCATAGGAATGTAGGGAGGTGCCTGCCCGTAGACGTGTATTGGCTGGAAGCGAGGAAAAAACATCGCTTCAAATTATTTCGTGAATGCACTGGAGAGTTGAGGTCTCTTGAATTAAAGATGATGTATGTTCGACCCACTTATTCATGTGCTTGTTGTGTTTTTATTAAAGTATCATTTATCATCATGTTTTTAATCAAGAACATTTTAGTTATATTTGCATTTGATGTATATAAAGATTTATTCTCTTGTAAATGCGAAGCTTAAACCGCAAAAGCGTACCAGCTTTTTAAAATACCTAGAATACCTCATTCCATAATAACATCTGACCTAAGCTGGGTGATTAATTTAAGGTATATCGTGCGCTCTTTTGGGTGAGTCTCATTACTTTATTCAAACAATTTTAACGGATTTACCTTTAATTTCTGAACCAAAACTAAAGTCTTTAAAATATTTAAGATGAGTAAACTTTGATAAAAAATGGAGCAAAAATAGAAATTTGATTATCGTGTAAGTTTAAACAAGATTTACGTCAGTACAATTTTTTAAATCACTTCGCTGTTCTTTTATATTTTTATACAATGCAATAAAATATTCTTACGTCATTAACGTATAGAAAATAGAGTCCACTTCTTATTGGATTAAAAAATAACTATAGTGGTTATTTTAATAATATGAAAGCTTGCATGTTACTAAAACTGTTTATCTTTTCAATTAATGGATTGAATACTATTATAATTATCTCCAAAAAAAATACAAAAGATAAATAGCGCCCAAAGTTCCAAAAAGCTTGTTTACATAGTTATGTACACGGTTTGCTACTGTATTGGATCTATCTTAACTTAAATAACTTAAAATTTGTTTGGTAGGCTAAAAATAAATTTAAAATAAAAAGAATTCTAATATGGGATAGAAATTTTTTTTCACATTTTAAAGCTGCAGCATATTTTTAATTCATTTTTATCGATAAATATGAATTGAGATATTGTAAACATGAATTGAGTAAATGATACTAAATAGAAGTCGTTAATGCGCTATTGGGAAACTTACCTATATAAAATAAAACATTCAAACTCAAAACTCTTAATATTCGTTTTCTATCTTCGTTCAAAAAAATGTAAGTATATTTAATTTTTCATCCGTATATTTATTTTTATGGAATCGATTTAAACTTCTTATAGTTTACTCACATTTTCTTACAAAAATTTTAATTTTATACATTTTCTTATGAATTATTATTGAACTTGTTATTATAAGCTTTGAACTAGTTACAATTTCATTCCTTGCAAAATAGTTTATTATACTTGGGACTGAATATAATAAATAAAATCATGAAATGATGGTGCACTTCTCACTGAATGCAGCCACTCACTCACTTCCTCTATTTCAAAGCACGTTATTCTGAGAGCGCCTCATACTTAAACGGATAATAGACGTGAATAAGGGTGATTTGAAAAGAATATATTATCATATCAGACTTCATTATGAGCTTAGATTGACAACAGTACCTATGGTAACGTCTACAGTTCTATAAAAGTTGTATATGATGATTGATATACAGGTTGATTCTATCACGTCACGAAAATGGTTTACATTACAAACATTCTGTTTATACCTAAGGACGGTCTTCTTAAGTTTTAATTAAATTAGGACTATGATGGATAATGACGTTTTAATTGCATAAAAGTAATTATATATTTATAATTTAATTTTTTTATGTATAATTTAAAATAATAATTTTAAATAAGAATTTCATTCGAAAAATCTTTCCTATTTCATTTTCAAAATATTGAATTTTATTAAACGCTTAGAATAATGTAATTAAAATTTTCAACAAAAAATATTTTTATTTTGTATAGTAAATTTAATTTAAAGAATAATATAAACATTTTAACTTAAAACTGAGTTCAGATAATAGATGTTAAAGTAATTATAAAAAATGTATATTGATATAATCGATTAGAACGAACAATTAGATGAGAGTTATTTTATTTTTGCTTCAATATGTTTTTGAAGGTAACGTTTTAGTGATACACATTGTACAAAATAATTTCTGGTGCAAATATTTTAAATTTTTATGTAAAACAATTCAAGATTCTTAACTAAAACTACGTATTATTTAAAGTATATGTCATAAAAGTACGTATGTACTTTGATTTCATCTCTACCTAAGTTAGGAAAAGAGACAATGGTACGTAAAAATTTAGACATCGCATTCAGAAGGATTCATTTAAAACTCGTTTAGTATTACATAATAAATATTGATACTAGAAAAACATAGAAAAAATATTATATCTGAACCATCAATAGAAATATAATGATCCTAAATTCATAACGAATAGATTGGCATTTTAACAACCGACTAATAACCGAGCGCGAACTCACTCCTCATTTAAAAGGCCAGCACTATATATCAACAGCCTTTATACAACTAAAGGCAAAAACTATCAATATCCTATAAAGGAACGCCGATCAATCTTTACTAAACCATATTGATATTACCCATCATTATGTATCCATTCATTGTTTGATGATTCGAAGTGTGTATTATTAGGAGAGGGCGGCGTGGCTTACAAAGAATGATATCTGACATTTATAATATTATGCGTGTATTGACGTACGCATGCATGACTAGACGTTGCTTATGCATTATTCAACACAAAATTATGTACACACACGACCAAGAAATGTACACGCGTAGGCGAAGGGAGGCCTACGAGAGTGCGTCTGACACTGTGGTCATATTATTGAAAACCATTATTTTTTATTTATTGTATCAGAAGGGGCTTGGTAAGCGCATCTTAAATTTTACATATTTAAAATCTTATTTCGATATTTAATAATACGTATAAAGAATGGCATGCAGGTTGTGCTACATAAAACTTTTAGTTGAATTAAAATTATTTGATTTACCATAAACTTTCGTACTGTTAATCTCCACAATGTAATTGTTTAATTTCGCACTTAACGTGTCTATGCTTTTGATAATTTATCCAGACAACTTCAAAGGCAGTGTACTAATATTAGTTCAGTTTTATTTTAGTATTGTATAATTATTGATTACCTTTTGATCTTTTTGAACTGAAACATTTGTAACGAAAATAATAATCGTATCTCAACAGAATTGCAATGTGACAACCAAACTTTGGTTAAATTACTCATCATATTTTAACAAACTGTATGTAATTTTAAAGAAGAGGTATGAAAGAAGTAAATAAAATTATACATTATAACAAGTTAATGAAAGCAGCATTACGAGTAAAAAATATTGTAGCCCTATATCGTAATCAATCTCATTTCGTAGCTTGTTTTACACTAAAATATCAAAATGTTTTAACATACTGAAAATATGTTTGTATGCTTAAATTTTGTCATATATATGATAAAGTTGCAAAATTTTTTACATTTTTCCAAAATATCAAAACAGCCCATTAAAAATAAAATTGTATAATACGAAAAATCCAAATAATAGGAAACATTAGCTGAATTTGCTTCTAATAGGTGAGACGAAAACCTCTTCGCAGCGTTTGAAGGCACCACGGAAGTGTCACGAAGGTGAGTGGAACAGCACCTCGCACTAATTTACTGGTGATAGAGTTTGACAGGTGTTTAACGGTAAACCTCTTCGATTTTTTTCTTATAATCTGGTAATTTGTCACTTTTTGTTTTATATTCCTGTCAAAGATTGTCATCCGCGATTTTTAAGACTCGTACAATCATCCATAACTCCGAACAGCGGCAGAAATTGCAGCCCGTTGATGAATGGATTAAGATATTCGTGCAGTGTTCTTATGTAATGAGCCTGTATATATATATATATATATATATATATATATATGAAAATTACTCAGAAAATATAATTTCCTTTCTTTACCGCAATGGAATTCTAACATGCTCCTTCGTAATCGTATACAAATCCTTGCGATCTTATATATTTGCGCCTATATATTAATTATTAAACACACTACCCGTATTATTTGTTCGCCCTTTTAAGATAATAGCATCGTTTTAATTGGAAATTGTTTTGGTATTTTTTTTAAACTGAACAAATTTACGAAGGATTTTAGAATATTTATTTTTTGAAATAAAAATTAAATAAAAACGTATGACATGAGTTTCTCACAAGTTCGGATAATGAGCTGGTTAAAATCAATTATAAACTTCTCGATTCATACCTTTATACAAGCACTGAAGTTCTTTTTATAAATAACATAACTAAATTAGGGACAAATGTATCTATAAAAATGTTCATATGTAATATTCAGGAAAATATTGAAATTAGTAAATTTATAATTCAGAAGAAAAAATAAGCTAACTTTATCAGCACCTTTATTATTAAAAAATTAGTATAAAACGATATTGTCTTTTACCCCCCATAAATAGGATAGCTTTTCTCTAATTTAATATAATGCAAGACTTAACTCTTTTTTCGTTAGAAACTAGATATAATTAACATGAATTAATTGTGTGTAAACTAACGAGAACGGTTCGAGTTAATCAACACCGACTAGACTTGTCAGCAAACTCATACAAAACATCCACTGTGTAAAAGTCTAAACTTTTCACAAACTTCTCGCCGTTGTGGACCTCGAGCTTTGTTTGTATGAGAGGCTACATGTTAAAGCTTCGAAATAGTGAGAATGTCTTCGTAAAGCTTTTATGTAAATTAATCGCTTTGACTTCACGGTATTATCTTTGACGTGACGCCCGGATACGTCCCGTCCCAACCTTTAATGCCAGCCGACTTACCTTTATGACATATTTGATTAGATATATACATTTCAAAAGTAATTGACTAGTTTCTGGCATTGGATAAGTAATAATGTGGAATTCTAGAAACGGGTTTTATAAAAAAAGACTAATTATTTTGGATTTCTTTTATGAGCGTTCAAATAGGCTTCATGAAATAATTTCTGAGTGACAAAACTTGTTTAGGTATGAGTATAAATTGACTGATTTATATGGCATTTAAAGATCTCTCTAAAAATGATGAAATTTTGGGAAAATAATTTTCTTTTGCATTTTCCATATATATCTTCCTTACTTTTTAGCGTGTACTTAAGAGCCAAACGCCATGTCATTTTTCATCGATATGCTGATATAGTTCATGTCATGTCAAGTGGTTCGTGTCATGAGTAGGTATAAATTTTCACAAATCAAATTAACGAACATGGCATAAGACGTAAACATTTACACGAACGAACACTGTCATAATATACCGTTCTTTAATAAGATTCCAATGTCCAAATAAAGTTTAATACTTCGATTGCGCCATTAACGATTATTAAAATGACCACTCCGATACTTCCTCCGTGATTCCAGCGGCGTCCACCAAAGTGATTATCGAAGAAACGATTTTATGACGGAATTAAGTGTCGGGCAATATAATATCACGAATATTACGTTTATTGCGTTTATTTATTCGTACGGACAGTCCGAGGCCCTGTAATTGGAAGGTTGGATATTTGAATAATACGACCGTATCGGGTCCGTGTAAACGGTGGTCGGGTCGCGTTTCCCGGCTCGGCCGACGCGCGCTTACATACGTGATGGTAAATTATATTATTTAGATATTAAGTTGTAAATAATATTTCAATAATCGTTTTGTAATGAATAAATTGTTTAAGTATTCATTTCGAATGAACCTCGCCAGGTATTGTGGCTGATGTCGTGACAGTGTAAGTAACGGTAGTTATGTGTATACAATTTGTAATACTACTTAATGATCAATAATTTTAAAACGTAATCTTCATATTGACTTGCAGACTTGACAAAGTTTGTATAATTTAAAATTGTTTTGATGGTGTAAATACTCATTAAACGTCGATGTAAAAGTTCGTACCTCGATTAAAACGTACGTACGTTCGGTTCGGTTCGGTTTCTTCAACCCCTATTAAAGGTAACGAAAAGCAATTTCTGTGTAATATCGAAGTGATTATCTGCCTATTCCTATAGTTGATGTAGAACTATTTCTCTGTGAAATTCGGGAAATCCGGGCAGTGGCTGACGTCTGTATAGAAACGTAACAGAGGCTAACCATAGATCCATTTCTATTTGCTCACTGTTAAATAGTGATGCTACTTTAAGTATCCCTGTTATTTATTAACCATTAATGCGGATTGAGCTTCGCATGATATTTATGTGTAAATGGTTATAAATCTGCCGCTAACTGCTCACTCATGAGTAGTACAGTATTTATATGCATAGTACAGTATTTATATGCATACTAAAAATTGCTAAATCATAATTTAAGACTCCACCACCACTTGGAGATAAAATACTACACTCAATAATCACTTGAATTAATAAATAAAACCTATTTGACATTTTTTTTATTTAATGGTCATATGTGCTTTATCTGGTACCAGTACGTCTTTAATGGTCATATGTACTTTATCTGGCACCAGTACGTCTCGCTTATGAATTTTAAATATTATAAATATCTTTACACTTTTGACCCTGTCGTCCCTCATTTTTTGAGAAATTTTGCAATATACATAATATATTAATATATGAATAAAAATGTGAGATTATTTATGATTATGACATTTCTGGCATTTATTCGATATCTTTCACATGACACTATATTAATAAAATTTAAAGTGTATCACGATCACATAATTTTATATGAAAAGTTCAATAAAATAAATAAAGTTATAAAATAAACATTCATTCATATGTATTAACATAAATATAAGTTTGCAAAATATGTTTTAAAAGAAAACGAAGTGATTTAATTCCAGAATAATTAAGTGATAATTACCCGTATTTCAATCACAGCAAATACACTAACAATTTGATATTTATGTTAAATAATGAAGATATATTTTTTATAAGTATAACCTTATTAATAAATAAATAATACAAATAAAATCGATTTTCGAGATATCTGGTAACAGTTAACTTATCAGAAAACAAAGTCTAAATGTAGTTTGAACTTAGTTTACGTTACTTGCTCCTGGAACGTCTTAAGCTAAGCTTTAGTAACGCTATATACAATGTATTAAAAGGCAAGTCTTAAGCGATAATAAATAAGTACATATGTAAAATAATATAAATAAATATAAATATTAATATTATAAAATATAAATATTAATATATAAATATTAGTTTACTTACGTCAAATATTTCTATGAACAAACTCCAACCTTATATTTTATTCCGTTACTTTCACGAAGCTCAGACATACCTGAAACAATTAACAGAATATTAAATACAACAAAAAATATAATTTGATTATTTAATACAAAATATAAAAAATGCCATATAATGTATATATTACACCAATTTATAAAATAGAAATAATGTCTTGGTTATATAACATCACATCCTATAAATGGTATACCACATTCTATCAGCCAGTTACAATTCAGCAAAAACATATTGGGCATTAAGTATAAAAACGATGCCTTTATTACCCATCGGTTGACCGCACGATACACCCTTATGACGGATGCACACACGCAAAATTCTGAACCGAATTGACCCGGAGCCGCCCTCCTTTAAGTATGTCTCAGGTAAATATTACATAATACCGCAGAGTCCATGAACATAACGGACCAACGAACCGTAGGAATAAAAAGAACTTACTGTAAGTAGACCTCGCGAAGCGAAATAATTAATAATAGTAGGGTACGTCAGCTATATTTGGGAATACATATATCAATATCGTCATAAGGCGATGATTTGGCACAAAGGATGAGGGCTTTTTAGATTAACTTTGTATGACTTAAAAGGGCACGTGGTTGAATGGGGATAACTGGGCTATGTATAGAGTGAGAAACACGAAAGCGCTGCGCATTTGCAGTTTATACCTGCAGCGGTTCTTTACCCTCGCCGCCGATTCGACTCGACGAATAATACTTTATTATTATTCCATTATAGTGACGGCCGAAATGTTCAATAAGGGACTGAATTCTATTGAAGAAGCTGGCAAGTAGTAATTGGTGGAATTTTTTTTGGTTTTGTTTGTACAGAGGGGTATCGTATCGGGTTTGGCAGGAAGGGGGTTTCCGTATTGTTGGAGATTGGGTTTAAAATCAAATCGACAGTTAATTGTTGTTTGAAATCGTTTATCAGAATGACCCAGCGTTATCTTCGGTTTGATTTATGTGAGCAAATTTTGCATTTTGTTTCTACTTACTAATAATGAAAACCAAGACATTATCTCTATTTTATCACACAAATGTATATACTAGATAGGTAATTTCACTCCATTGTCACTTGAATCTAATGTAAAGCACAACTCTAGTATGGTACTGTATATATCGAACTACACCATGTTTGTTAAAGTTAGTATACATTAATTACATAATATAACTTAACGGATTACTAAAAACGATACTTTAATTTGTCGTTTCTAAAAAACTGAAAGATTAAATGATATGATTGTTCTTAATATGTCATAGAAATTTATCTTTTTCTAAATTTGTTTTTACCGATAAGTAATTATTGTTTTTACCGATAAGTTAAAATGTTTTTAGTGAAAATTAATACAAATTATAAGCCTTAAGTTAAAGAATCTGGTTACAATTCCTGCCAGTATAACCAGACAAAAAACTAAATTTTGCAATTTTTGCAAGGACATTTCTACTAATGGAAAAAACCATCTATTTTACTAAAATATTACCTTATTATTCATCTAAGCTTCTAATAATATTTCTCAACGTTCAATAATGCGATGACATAAATGGAGGTATGTTGAATAAATATTAGTAAATGTCGTATCCCTAAGTATTAATTATTGTTTCTAATTACACTTAGCAAGCGGCTAGGCTGGCTTTCGTCAGCTATCCATTTATAAATTGACCTATACACGAAATTAAGTAAAAGGTCAAACGAGAGTACTGCTGAAAAAGTAACCTCGCGTACTTATTAAGCAAGCGGCTTGCTGTTGGTGAGGCATTTTAAACGTTTAGGTTTATTATATAGCACCGCACTTTTGTTATTAACCTGTAAAATAAATCGTATTTATAATTAAGTAATAATGACTATAATTTATTTGAAAGTAATAAATTGTAACAATGTCGGCAGTAATACACCTAATATGTAAAAGCTTTAATTTGAAATAGCAATAAAACATTTATTGGCACATTTTTTTATTATTTATACTAATATCTAAAAAAAAATCCGTTTGTTTATTTTGTTGTTAAAAGCAAAACTCGGAAAATTTTTTTTATCACGCTACGATAGATCCGTTTCTATTACTGTTATTATGTATTGTGAGTTGTTTTCGTTTGTATTAATTGTTTGTTCACACTAATCTCTGGAATTACACGTTTAAATTCAAAAAAGTATTTTATTCTATTAATTTCATTTTTTGAGGAAAATTATAGAAAATACGTTAAAATTTATAAGTGCATAGTAGTAATGAAAATGTAACAGAAATCGCGGAATTAGATTCGCGTATAATCAGTGATTATACGATAAGAAAAAACCAGAATTTTTATAGACTATTCCAACTAATATAACCCCGGTACCGACGATCTATGTTGTTTGGCAAATGGAGCAGAGGCGTTAAGTGAGCACAGAAAGATAAGCACAATAAGGTTCACTCGCGCGGTCAGTTCTAAAGTTCTGTTCGCTTATTGGCATCTATTTCTTTCTACTACAGCTAACTTCGTTTACTTTAACTTCCCTAATTTTCCTCTTGTCAAAACGGCTTTTAACCGACAATAACATAAATGGCGTTCATCGAGACTCGTTATTATTACGGTTTTATCTGCATTACTATGTTTATTTTTGTTTATCTTTCTGTCTATTTTAATATTATCTGCATATATTTGACGGTATGCAATTCCTAATTATGTAGTTTCAACGTTATGAAATTGTTTTGCTATCGTTTTCAACATATCGTTCTATTTATATTTTACATCTTACATTCCAAGTATACATTCAATACAAGTGTACTAAACATAGTAGTATTCAAGGATTCATTACTTTTATATTTATTTTCAGCAATGCTTAAAAGGAATATTTCCTTAAAATGAATATTTTACTTCCATCACTTTATGTAAGTAATGCATACCTGTGACTTAATTAAAATAATTTGGTTTTTATTTATGAGTGTAATTACCGCATAAATAAAACGATTTTTCCTTTGAAACTTCTTTTCATAACCCTTTAGTCATTTTTTACATTACATAAATAGAAGCGAATATAAGTCTGTATGGACAGATTGTAAATACTAATAAGCGTGGTATCTCTTTCTATCAGTGACGAATATCTTGTATTGAGTAACTCATCTATTTACTTGCATAATAAGCGTGATATCTCTTTCTAATAGTGACGAATGTCTTGTACTGAGTGTCTCATCTATTTACGTACATAATAAGCCCGATATTTCTTTCTAATAGTATCGAATATCTTGTATTGAGTGACTCATCTATTTACTTACATAATAAGCCTGGTATATATTTCTAATAGTGTCGAATATATTGTATTGAGTGTCTCATCTATTTACGTACATAAATTTTATTATCTATAGTTGGGTCGATATACAACTGTCGAGTCCCAATGAATGCTTTTAAATGCATAACATTTCGAGTGTAAGCTTTGTATGATGTTTTTCAATATCTTTTATCTCTAATGAAATTGATTGGACTGATAAAAACATAATATTTATTTACTACCATTATACCGTCACCCCATTTTTCACTACAGCTGAGTAATCGATAAAGGTGCCAAACTATTCTAAAAAATTCACCACTTCCGTCTTTGAGACTGATGTAAAAAAGTTTTTAGACAATCACCGTTTATTTAAAAAAAAATTAAATTGTTACTTCTAAGCGTTTTTATCAATTTGATCCAGTCCCATTTTAGTGAATTTTTCAGCACATTTTTTTTTATTCCCTATAAATATGTGCGTATAATTAAATTTACAGAACTTTCTTCATTTTTAGAACAGCACTTTTACTAATTTTTTTTTTCTAATTTGTATTTATACAAGATTATAGAGATTTAATTTGGATTACTAAATTTGAATTGGTTGTTTTCTAGTAATATATTACACACTTTGCTTTAGAATTTTGCTGAGCAATCTAATCGAATAAATTTCGTAAATTGTTCACGCAAAACTGAGCTCTGAAGCTCATACAAAAGAAAATGCAAGTGAAACCCTGCCCGCATAAGGCATACAAAGCTCCGCACCGGAGACGAATCCGGATGAAAATGCAGCAAAAGTTTTACGAGGGCGCGGCCAGGTGCAAGTTATCGATGCGTTCGCTGGCTGAATGCAGGATGCGATTTGTGCTCGCCGTATAGCGAATTGAACGAATGGGCGCTGGGCTGAAGACTGAAGACGAGATAGGCGCGTACGACTGCTCGTGAAATATTAAACATTCGGCCGTAGTAGTTGAGTGAGAATTTATAGCGGAGATCGATTGACGGGACTATTCGGTTCGGGCCTGCGTTTAGGTTAAACGTGTGCTCGCTATTAAAGACAACTTGCACGCTGGCGGTGTGAATAATTGAATACCATTTTATTTAAAACCTCTCCATGTATTCAATGTGTATTTATACCTATGCCAGTTCTTCAGTATATTTTACCATTAATTAACTGCAAATTGTTAATAATACCGATGGAGAAAAAAGTAAAGTTTTACGAAATATTTTTTGCAATATATATATATATATATATATATATATATATATATATATATATATATATATATATATATATGTATTGTGGTGTAACCACTGACATTCTAAAATAATAAAATATGTAAAACATATTTAATAACTGTACAAGGTTGCATATCGGCATATTAAAGTTATTCGAGCTATCTGGAAATCTTAATCTTAAGACTATTAAACCAAGATAATTCTAAGTTTATTTGATGCCAAATGTAACATGGAAAGAAATATATTATGAAAATTAGCAACACAGCTGACAGTACGTAAGAAAAACACATAAGAATATGCAAATCGTCTTTGTAAACACGCAGTCTGAATCTATCAAGATATCATTAACTGGACTAAATTAAAATAAAATAGGAAAAGCACAGTCAAACCACATTAATATATTAGTTTATTTCAGAGTTAAAAGTCAGTACAATTTTAAAATTCCTTTCTCTAAGCTATGAATTACAGTGAACAAGTTATTTGCATGGATTATAAATTCGCTTAAAAATAGATTCTTACTTTTATAAATTAGTTTAATACATCAAATTGTATATTAATAACATTTTTCGAAGATTTTAAATGTAACTGAAAGCAAAAAGAATGAGATCTAATATTTCTATTCAAAAAGTTATAGAAGTTCGTTTACTGTGAACAAAATAGAATATCATATATTTGTTTCACTGTGTATGTAACACAGTGAAATAAATATATGAAAAAAAGTATTTAAAAGATTCGTAATTCTTGTTCGTGTCTCGAACCACTTTATTCTTTTGCGGAGGCGTAGACAAACCTCGATCTCAGTTAATATTCCTACCGACAACGCCAATATTTGCCTTCGCGGGCAAAAATAGACAATACGCATCCCTATACTTTTAACGACCTAATAAAATATTCATAAAAACACATATCTGTAAGTAATACTGATACGTTACTGACTTGACTTTATATTCCACTCAGGACACGATCGCGAAGTTGACTTCGCGTTATTATCTTGAATTTCAGATAAGTATTGGATAAGACGAAAGCCAATTCTTGTTCGTAGCCTACGCTCCAGCGGGATGACAATATCATTTTATCAGATATTGTTTCGGTACGCATGTCCCTTATAAAAGCTTAGATTTATAGGTCGTACGATGAGCTTTCGGGGTTATCTTACAAAATACACTTCTAGGGTAGACGAGACTTCTAGAATAGTTTCATACGTTTTTGTATCTTAATGAAAAGTTTGTGAATTAATACGACTTAAGTATTTGATCAAATTACATTAATTTCATAACACATTAAATTGTTACGTATCGATTAGTTTTTTTTTTTAAATTACTCATTCCTGTTAACTTTCTCAGCGTTAACTGATACTTTACGTTTGTAGCTTCCTGTAGTGAATCAGAAACTATTATTTCAAACATGAAATAAAATATCATTATCAAAAAATTGTTAATGTTTAAAGTATTTGATTGCCTCTCATTTTTTAAAATTACATTATCTTACGTTTAATAAATGTATTTAACGTAAATCTGCTAAGATAGGTTTTATCTTGATATACTAAATCATAATATTCATAAGCTTTAATTTTGGTACAGGACTGGTACTAAATTCGATTTTGTACTAGTCCTGTCGAGGCGATTAATGATGCCTGCAGTATTTTTAGTAAACCGCAGTAACTTTAATAAAAAACAACAAAAGGAAACCACGGACACAACTGCCCGTATAATTATATTTCATAACACCTTGATTCACGTATATACAAAAAAAACTTATCTTTCGGCAGCACCTGGCTAATAATCTCCCAAATATTCCACAACGGAGTAGATATACATGGAAAACTAACATTAGAAACGTCTCCGCACCACAATCCCTTAAACCCCGAGCAGCTGCAATCTTCACATGTAACGTTGGACCTTTAAATTTATAGATGCCAACTCTAATACCATTTGACATCTCTATACAACCCTATATGAGCATCCGAGTAACAATAGGCCGTGATACGCTAATAAAAAAAACGCACGGCCGAACACCTTTCCGAACGCTACAAAAAGCGATATTTCCTCGAAGTTTTGACCATTAGTCTAGGCGTTTATGTGGGCTTGGCCCTAAATAAAACCTTTGTGCACGGCCCCTGGTACTATAATAAAAATGTGAATATTTTATTTGGAATGAATGAATGGAGGTTTAGAGATTCGGACGTGGAGAGGCGTTTCTTTCTTACAGTCGCGCGCGCATCCACTGCCTACCGCTATCCATTGACATATTGTGAGTGCGTTTGAACAATGAGAAGTTGCGACAAGGTAGACAATATTCCCCTTACATCTTCGTAACGTTGCTTGTTTTCTATATGAATGCGAGATCGTATCTATTTTTGATAAATATTAAGTTTTACAAACTAGATCACGCAGCCGTTCCATTGAACATCAAAATCGTCATGTTTTATTGATCTTTTTTATTGGATAGTTTTGTGATTTGAATCGTATGACTTTTATATGTGCATCGTAAATGTTAAGCTATTGTATAGTCACTTAAATGGCTCGTGTGTTGGCGTAGAGTGAGTTATCATAGAATCCACATTGAAGTTACTTTTGTCCAGACGTGCGGAACAAAACTCAGTGTGAGTGGATTAAAATTTACGAGTTCACTTCCTACGTAGAGAATTTGTAGTTTGTACTTGCGATTTATTAGTGTTTTTATAGCATGAAGAAGAGATGAAAAAGAATGTAAACCAACCCACTTGGAACACGTGAGTATTTTTTTACAAATTTCTTTATAAAATGCAACAGTATTTAGCGGGGGAATTACTCACATCCGTTTTCATTCACTACTTTTCAAAACATCTTTTAAAGAGCGCTAAACATTTGTTTTTTTTCAAATGGCTTCTTCAAGCTTTTTATTTAATATTATTTTTATTATATTCATTTTATTTAATCCTTAAGTTCAGCCTTAGCTTAATCATGGTTTGCATTTTAAATATTGGTCATATATCTTCTAAATTTGCATACAATTCTTATGTTTTAAAGGTCGTCATATCTTCATTTACATCATACATTCAAAATGGGTCGCAAAAGATATAAGACATTGCTAAATCTGTATTGAAATTTATTAAAAAGGATTAAAAGTAAAGATTTTATTAACGTAATTCTCTTCATAATTGTTTTGATCTGGTGTTTTCTTCAACCTTATTCTTATTTATCTTTCTCAATTTGGAATATCATGCATAAATTTGAATCCAATTTAAAATAGATCTATTTTATTAAATACACACAAGGGTTATATAAAATTTCTTCTTATGTTCAAATGAATAATCATAATCAGTAGCTATAAATTACAAAATCTCTGAATATACTTTCACGATGACTAAAATTTTTAATTTCAGAAAAAAATTTCACGACGTTTATTACTATTTACGTATCGTTTTGAGTAAAAGAAAATCATCAAACAAATAAAGAATCTGCTTAAAGCGCGGGTCCCATTTGAGGAAATGCGCGCAATAAATGTATCCCAAACAAAATCTCGCATCCCGACGTTCCTTTTCAATCCTTTCATTTTCAATAAACCGACCGCAACTAAGTAATAACCAACTACCCATTTCATATTAAATACAACATTTATCCTTATAGAGATAAATAATCATGTGTCTCTTTCACTCAATTTCTATTCAGAAAACGTGTGCCACAGCTCTAAGAGCTAATAATTTATAGTCAGTAGACGCATGTGGGCTGAATAAATAAAATTTGTTTCCGCCGCATGCCTCCTGGTTGGTGGCTCGCCCGTGGAATAACTCTCCTGATACTTATGAGCGCCTGGTAGATGGCTGCCGCTGTACCTACACGGCGAGCTAAACGCTCGGCATTATGTGTAATGTGAAATAACTTAAAATTCTCTCAGGAAAATATCATATTAAATAGTAAACCGTGACAGGAAGAAATCGCTTGCAGGTGTAGAAATTTGAATATAAAGCCGTTAATTTAACTTTTCTATAACGATAATATTGCATTTATGTATCTTAGTTTTATTTTCACTTCTGGGACTAATGGTACTTATGAAGCCTTGTCCTTACCTAGACCTAAATAACTAACAATTACTATACCCATACCATTAAACTATTTAGACGTAGATATGTTACTATTAAATAATGACATCCTCTTAGCGGAATGTGAGATTTAATAGCGAATTTTTACAAGAAATGATTGTTGGTTCAGTAAGATTTTTTTGCAGAGTATTATATCAGCATTTTTCTTTATTTACTTGTATTGGTGGAATTAGGCACATCATTTCATGAGTATCGAGTAGAAATATTTTTGTACTCCCATCACGGTTACGTACACCAACGAATTTGATTACATTAAGTTTAATGTGAAATAGACTGAGGTTGTTCCATTTTGAAAACACGCAAATATGAACGTATCTATATAAATTAAATAAGTATTTAATTAGTCATTTACATGTGCTGCGATCAATCGATAATTTCATCTTAATGTGCATAAAAAATTATGAAATAATTTTTTTTATTTTATTTGCGAAATAAATAGATTAAATATCTTTGCTATTAGCAAAGATATACCTGAAGATGTTGTAATACAACGAAACCTAGGTCGTGGTAAAGAAATTAAAGAAAGTAGAAATAATACTACATCACGTAGTTTCATTTAATTGTGAATAATGAATTTCTACAAAATTAACGCCAAATATATTCAACAATTCAAGATTAAATATATTGAATTAAGTAGATTGAAAGAAATCTTATTTTCAGTTTAATGTTTTTATTATTTTCAATACGGTTTACCGTATTTATGAACAATCATAAACAAATTTGTGTAAAAATCACAACGCCGTATTTAGTTTTTTTCCATTTAATCTAAGCTAGTATCAGATCTATTTTTGATCCACAAATTGTCTCCAACTCTGAAACTAGAACCCAACCTGAAGTCCACGATCATAACGTATTCCGCACGAGTACAAAGCGCAACACACGTACCCATAAACGCAACGCGACAAACGCTCCATCTGGCGCCCGAGAGTTCCGCCCTACCTGTCGAGCTTACCGCCCAGGCAGCCTTCATAAATACAGCCTATATTTTATACATTATTTACACGTATTTCATCTGTCCCACGTCGCTTTGTTTCGCATGCAAATTTACACGGATGATTTATATGGCAAAGACAATCGGGATATACTTCACTTAATTTTATTTAAAATGTTTTTCTGGAAAAGAAATTGATATTGTTTTAAAATTGTTTAACGGACAATATTATGTGGTTACAGTATAATATATTTTGTAGATTGAAATTGAAATTTGGAAACCAACTTTTTGTCTAGTGTTTGAGCAAGCAAAAGTGAATAAATTCACTGCGTATATTAGAGTCACACATAAATATATGCTTGTTCTACTAATTCGTACTTTCACATTTATGTTATTCCATTTTTACAGTTTAATAAACTGGATATATATTTTAAATTAAGTTCTGAAACAAAATTTTAAAGTGGTTACACAGAAACGGATATCTTCATTCATAAAATTATTTTCTATGTTTTAATCTAGCAATTACTTAGTATCTGGTTTGTACATTGTGTTGTGTATTGAATATATATATTAAAGTAATAGAACGCTAATTACTCTATTCCCGTATTGTATGGATATACTTAACGAGGACGAAAGATGAAAGAATTGATATAATGACGATAAATTAGTGGAATGTTTTTGAGATAAACAAAATTTAATATTTTAAGTGAGATGATGTTTTGATCTGCTGCAAAATTTTATCAGTAATATTAGTAAAAATTGTCGATACTTTTATTGAAAAAACGGTAGAATATCTTTTGCATTGGTAGAAGCTATGCTAATGTTTCGTTGGCCACAAAAAATATATACATAAATAAATAAATCAAAAATCTCATTACTCAAATTAGTACATTATTTTTATCTCAGCGTTGCTAAGATTTTCTGACCTTAGTACCCTTCTTGTATCACTATAGTCTATGTAGGTCTCATACAATTATTAGCAGTATACTTGTTTTCTTTTCTTGTTAGCCTCTTAAGAAAAATAAAACAATTAAACATGTCATATAATTGTGGTAATTGTACCGAAAAATACATTTTAAAAACCAAGAATAATTAACCTAAATGAAAATATAAGAATACTGATCGTGATAGACAACAATAAACTTGCTCCTTGATTTTATTGGAATAGCTAGTTTTAGAAAACTTCCGTATCATTAAAAACAGGTCGCGCTAAAACGTACTCTTTACATATAACGTAAACGCATTAATTAATTGTTTTACCTTACTTGAAGTACAAAGCTTGTTTGATATTTTATGCATGTAGTGGTAAGTACATAGCCTAAGTATAAGTGTATGTGTTAGCAGGATTGTATATGTGAAGCAACAAGGTTGCTTCACATCGACATCGAGCATTAAAGTATCAATAAATTAATCATCTTAATCTGATTCTGATATTAGCTGTATGAAGTTTCAGAAAAAATAAAATAGTGAACGCAAGACGCCATACCGTCTATACTTAAATTCTTCTCATCCACAATATCATGCAAAAAATACTTGTGAAGGTAAACTCTGAACTTTATTGGAAATTATTTGTTTTTGAGTCTTATTAATTTCCAAGTTGGTAATCGTATTACCCGGTCTAGTAGTTTTTGGTTAAAAATTCATACAAAGCGTAAATGTTGAATTTTATATTTACAATCTATTCGGCAGATGTTTTTTTACATATTTCTGGAACAAACTTGCAATATTACTGCAAAGAAATTAATGTCTTGTAGCTAATTAAGCTAATTAAGTAATTTTTTAAGTAATGACTTTCTATTAGAAAAGGTAGATTGATCGTCAACCTTACAGGAAATTTGGTTAGCGGTACAATATAATGATAGCTGACTTGAATATTATGCCTTAATGTACTTATAGCCAAAGGATTATTTATATCTAAACATTACAATTTGATATAAACTGAATTATTGATTTGAAACGTAATGGCGCCTTTGGATGGGAGTTAAAATGTGTCGTTCGGCCAGTTTCGCGTCTTCTCGGCTATCAGTATTATAAAATTAAAAATGTATTTTCAATAGAACGTTAAGAAATATTACTTTGTTTGATAAGAATAAAATAATAAAAATAAATTAATATTTTATCATTAACATCTTAATACATGTTTTTTCGTTTTCAATTCATTCAAATAAAAATATTTTAATATAAAAAAAATTCACATCTGTCAGGAGTCCCATGACTTGAAACTTTATAAGATATTAAACCAAATGTAGAGAATATTTTAAGGTTTTGTAGTATGTAATTGTAGTCGTAACTAAAACTTTATCCACCATCTCAGACAAAACTACAGAAACATAGAAAGACGTATTATAATTGTTCGTTTTAAATGATAAAGACAGTTATTTTCTTGGGATCGATCCTTCCTATACTTGAAAAAAGTAAACAACATATGTTACCATTTTAGGACCGAATTACTTGCGAATTAACATTACGTTCTTTTAATTTCTTAACATTAGAGACAAAATGCAAAGAAATATTCTTCTATCGTTTTATTATTCAAATCAATTTCTCAATAATTAAAAAAACGGGGGTTACATTTTCAATCACAATAAAATAATTGGTAATTTAATATAGATATCCATTTGTTATCTCTTAACGAAATGGAGTAAGTGCAGAAGACAGAGCACTACTTTACACAGGTAGAAGATGATTGGTCATCTTGAACTTGGCCGCGTGAAATCTTCATCTCTCTATCCCTTTGATTTATGAAATAATCCATAAAATGAAGAGAACTTTCTTTTTACACAACTCCATTTCTCAAATCTAAAAAATATCCACCTGGCAAAATTGAATGCTGTGATTAAAATAATTTACAATAAATATAGATGCAAAGTGTTAACTCTCTCATTTACAATACTCTAGCAAAGCTCTTAAAGAACTTATCTGCTTTTATCTCGCTACTTTTCATGGCTAAATTTTAAAGGGAAACTTGGCATTTTTACAGATTATATTTGATGGGATTTCTCTTCTTTTTGTCCGTTTTTTAAGATCTCATGTCAAAAATATCCTATATATGGTTCTATAATGCTAATCTGGGCAAGTTATAACTTTTATTTTCCAATTTCTGTTTCCAATTTGTGTAACTTTTGATCTGACCCTAGCAGTGTACTTACTAAATAGAATAATTTATTACTTACATAAACAGAATGAAAATAAGTTAATACTTACGTACATAGAATAACAAATTGCATAAAAGGTTTAAAAACTTCGTTTCTTTCTCAACGAACCCTTTATAATAGAAAAGTATTTTTGTATCATACACACTTAAATTTATAGCATAAACAAGGAACAAAATTGCTTTATGAAAGATGAAATTCTGAGAAATTAAATTAAAATAGTTTTTAGATGTTTTAAATCAAATCATATAAGGTAATTTTTCTCCTACTACTTGCAGTTTTAAAAAGTCATAAGCAACACGAAGACTGATGCACATAATGAATCACCTGTATGTAGTAATGTGAACAAAAGCAGAGTACGTACAAAATATTGAATAGAATTACTAAGCTAATCTATAAACCTAAATAGGTAAATATCCGATTTATTTACTCATATTTTCTATAACTACAGTTCATGCAAAAATACAAGTAGTATTAGCCTACTAACATAAACTGTTTCTTTATTTCCAGGCAATAGTTTTCAAACTTATTATTCTTCATGGGTATTTGAAATATTACATATTTACCAAATTTGAAGGTCTCTAGACTTTCAAATTTGGTAAATATGTATCCTATCTGGAAGTGAACTATAGGTTTTAATGATATCTCGAAGAGCCAATGGGATTTTGATTTTTAATATCTTAAAATCTATCATGGATACACACTTTCAATTTGATATCTTTATATATAATATAATTGTAACAGAGGAAATGATAATAGAAGCCAGAAAAACTTTTTTAGAATTTTTATCCGTCCGTCCGTCCGTCTGTATGTTAATTTGTACGGGTATCACGCAAAATCTGCTGAACGGATTTTAGTGAAATTTGATATGGTAATAACATACCACGAGAAAACAATTTTTTTTCTAATTACACGCGAACGAAGTCGTCGGCACAGCTAGTCCAGTATAATCAGAAATTAAAAATCAACATGCCCTCGAGCATAATTATGGGACTTAATAACAACTGCGATAGGTTTCGTGTATTTGCTAGACCATACTTAACAAAAATATAATTAAATAATTATTATTGATATAACTATAAATATATACCATATAAATATAATAGCAAATATTATAGAATACTTTGGCTTACAAAATATTCTATAATATTTGCGGTTAAAGAATTTACGACATTTTGTCTTATAAAATCTATCTATAAACAAATATTATTTTTATGTAATTTTATGTTGGTAAATGAAATATTATGTACGCATATAATAAGTTACCAAAATATTGAAAAATGTATATTTGACACTTTATTTTGAAATTATTCAAGTTTCTACAAAAAAATTTCCACAAAATGTAAAACTTATTGTAACTATCATTATTTTCAATTTTAGTCGGACTAAATGAATTTGATGAAGTACTCACATACTTAATGAATGATAGTAATAATGGTTATGGTTATTAACTAATATAAGGTCATAAACTTAATAAATATACCTAATACAATGGGACGCCGGACAAAATGCGTACAGAAGTATCAGCACAGAATTCAGACGGTCGATTTGAAATCTATTGATCTGCATAATCATAATGAGGTCTTTTTACAAATACGAAGGCAGTAATACGTGTATATGAATTTAATACAAAGTATGCACAGTCGCCCACTGGTGGATACCGTCTGATATTAAACAATAGGCCTTGTGGACTGGTGCGTGTACCTTAATATTTAATGTAATGGTCGGGAAATATATCCAGAGCCCCCTTTGTCTTATCCCACGACAATGGCGGACCGAGCTGGCCTTGCTTTCATATTTTTCATTTGACATTTTCCCTTTTTATTTATTATTTTCCTTCCCTTTTATTTCCCTCCGCTCTCTCACTTCGCATGGGAAATGGTATGTGGATACAGTGAGTTTGATAACTGCCTTATGGACAACCTGATTTGTGTTAGTCGAAATTGGGGCGGTGAGTCTTAGTACAAAAACTTATTGTAATTGCTGAAAGTATATTTTAAGGGGTCGTCAGCCTATCGGCTTGAAGGTCATTACCGCTGTACACTTTGTTACACTTTGTTTGGTACGATAATTAAAAAGCACCTTGTTTGATTAACCCTATTTTTTATGTCCAAATAGCAACGTTAGAAATACAAATAATTTTGGACGAATTTATCCATTTATTTTTCTGGTACGGTAATTGTCATTTATAAGTTGAAAAAGTTAGTCTCATTTTTATTTCATTGTACATTTATATCACTACTGAACATTACTTAATGTATGTACATTTGGTTAATCTCACAATATTCCATATTGATTCGAAAATTTGACATGTTTATATTCTGTTTTATTTTCAAACACTATTTTGTAGTTTTACTTCTTAAAATACACATTTTGTTTCATAGTATGATATTCAAATTACCACAGAATAAATTAACTAAGAAGAATTAAAATGATATAATTTTAAAATTCGTAGAAACTATACGTTATAAAGTGGACAGTTGTTAATGTCATTTTCATTTCTACTTAGCAATAAGAATTTCGTTGAATCAGGTGCCTATAATTACTGATATTTCATACATTAGTCGATGCTTATAGTATTTGATATATCACTAATCATGCAATCCTGTAAGATGATTTTCTGAATTTGAAAATTCCTTTGTTTATTTAGTTATTGATATTTTTGTAAAGTTAACAATAGAATACAATGTTATTGATCGAACCGATTCAAAATTTCCCAACACTCTGTTGTTCCCTCCTTTCATATGCCCCGAATATTACTTCCTTTCTTTCCACAAATAATTGATTACTTCATAATATTTTTAATAGTTTAAGAAGTTATATAGTGAAAAAATGACATTAAAGATAATAATTTCACAAAAATTTTCGCAGCTCGAATGTACGTAGGCGAATAGGTAGGCACGCAGTCGCCGGGTACTGGTCAGCGGTGAGGCAATGTTTTCAGGCTTTTTGCCGCATTGTTTCGCAATTACAAAAAATAAGCGGAAAGAAAGCAAATTCGGAAACGGAATTCGTATATGGTCGGTGTTTTAACAGCGGCCCTCTGGCTTCTGGTGCAGAGATGAACTATATTATTTTTGCGTGAGGATTTTTTCGCATACGTGTATCTTCATCATTGTTTTATCGCAGAAAGTTAAGTTGTTGTGTGGAAGTTGGAATATGCTATACTGTTATATTAAGAAACGTTAATGACTCGTTTGTACACTTTTTTTGCTTTTTTGTTGTTCTTCTCATTTCAAATATTTAGGAGTAGGTCAGTGACGGATTTAGGCCTAAGCCCGTGACGGCTGAGCTTAGGGCTGTAATATTTGGGGAGCAGAAAAATTATTGATATGTACATACATTAATACGAAAAATTATTAATATGTAAAATTAAACGTTACAAAAAAGGCGGCATATCAGCATGGGCCTAGGGCGCCATCGTAATCAAATTCACCACTGAAGTGTGTATTATATTAATAAAATGCAAACAAATAATTATTTTTTCATTATATGATATATAGTTTTTATTACCCATTGCTATTTGTATTTTTATATAATTAGCAACATCACATGAAGTTTTCCAGGCGGAAAATATTTTTTTGGGGCGCAACAACATAAGCTACTTATATTTTTTTAAGATTTTGGACTTTGCATGTTTTGAATTAGCCAATACTGGTAGAATTAGCCAATACGAATGAGCGAGTTCCTAATGAGTAGTCAATATTTTACCATCAAGGCTTTAATATATTTGGTTATTACTGGTCAAGGGAAATAAAAACGCAGTTCACAATAAAATGAAACTACGTGACGTAGTAAAATTTCTAATTTCTTACGACGCTCTAGGTCGTGGTAAAGAATTAAAGAAAGTAGAAGTAATACGACATCACGTAGTTTCATTTAATTGTGAATAATGAATTTCTACAAAATTAACGCCAATTATTATTATATTCAATATTTAAAAACATAGTTATTAAACTGATCGAATCTAAAGAAATAACTGATATTTGTTAATAAATTAATTGGATATTCAAACTTATGTGTTGGAGCTTCCATACTGAGATAATTACGAGTATATGATTCTGTACAGCTTATAAAAGCTGATGGTTAATGACATGTTAAAATTATTTTCGAGATTCTATCAAAAATGTAAGTCAAAAATAATCTGTAACGTTTTTTGATTTTGTTATATGATATTGGCTATATTTCTGAGAAATAATAATTTTTTCAATAACACAGTTTTCTTTACTTTCAACATTTGTTAGATCATAATTATACTGAAACATCATAATCATATTTATTATCATAAAAATAATTTAAACAAAGAACTTGAGGAGCACACTGCATACTAATATAACTAATTTTATTTTCTACGAAATAATACTCCAATGGATCGGAGTACTCAAAGCCAAATAAGTTGTTTGCCGATCAAAGTGAACACACTTTGATGATGCCGCGTGGCCTCCTGTGTGCCTATACCACAAGGCGTTAATTTTGGATTAGTGTATCTCAAGTGGGATAAGACGAGAAAAAAGATTATAGATTATAATCGTCTCATGTTATGCTCACATAGCCCTACAAATATCGGTTCGCTGTACCAATTTAATGCGATAGTTAAGTATACAAGTACCCAAACTTACCTGTATTATTTTCTTCATTAATTTGCATTACATATACCTAGTAATAAATATAACACTATTTTCACTCATCAGTTCTTAGATATTATTGCAATAACATTAAACATTTTAAATGTACCTTCGATATGTTTGTTAAAATTTTTAAAATAAACAAATTTCTATTGATATTTCAACTAAAATAAATATCACAAAGAGATAGGTATTATTAAAATAATATACGTTTATAAGGTATTTTGTCATCAATATATACAATTAAGGAAATTGATAATAGTCAAAAATAGTCTAGATGGAAACCTTTTATACAATTATTTATTACCAAAGCTGTAAAGAAAATATGATTTTGTTAAACAACCAATATCATAAATGAACTGCAATGCATTTTAATAAAAAATTAAATATTACTAAATTAATAAATATATCGTCGATGTAGCAACATATATCATGCGATAATATTTGTAAAAGCAGAACCCATATATTTATATTACAGATAGAGAGAGTCGGCTGATTTATTATTAAAATTGCTCAAAAATTATAGTTCGAAGCAAAATTTTAAAATTTTGAATTTTCTATAAATTTTTGTCATACACTATTTAAAATATTTATACATGTTTCATACAGACTTATTTTGGGGTTGATTTTTTTAAACAAAATGTGAATTGAGAGCGATTTGTTTACGAGGTGGTTATAATACTATAGTAAATATTATACAAAGAAGCAAAATATTTTAGAAATAAAATTGCGAATTCACTATATTTTTATTAGCTTGAAATTAAATCAACTGAGTTACTATGTAATGAAATTTAAACATTAATTTAAATGTAGACCATTTAGACGATGTTTTAAAGCAAGAATTTAGAAACGATCGTGGCAGAAAAGTTAATTGAAACACTGACAGTAGCGATCACTAGAAAATAGAGACGTAGTATTTTAAAATTGACAAGGTTGAATAGTGCTTTGAATGATATAATTTTAATTGAAAAACTCATTATTAACACTTATCTCAGTTAGAAAATACAATTTGAAGTATTTTACTGAGCAATAAAGTTATAATAATTTTAGCTTTGTCGTCTAATTGAATAATTGGTTAACCTCAAAAAGAGTAAAACAAAATAAAGGTCTTATATGAGATTATTAGAGAACGTATTTGAAAAACAAAAGATAAAATAAGAAACAGGTATATAAAAGGCGAATAATTGATAAACAATAACACACAAACAATTGATGGTAGAATTAGGCGCAGAAATATTTAAATAAATTTTATCATTTTCACATAGAAATAAAATTCGCCTTTCCTTTTAAGGTTTATTTTTCATGCGTGGTTGTCATTTTTAACTGTGGACAGAAATATAATAACCGAAATTTTAAAGTGTTCTATACTTTCATACCGTACGTAAATTTTAAGTATATTGGTTTAAATCATCACAACTTGTCACTATTTTGCAATATTTATTTCCTCTAACAGAAGAACCAAACAGGTTTGTAATCACGTGTGACGATAATATCGATAACCCGTGTGATTAAATTCGGCCGTGGACAATGTTTGCCAGATAGCAGGCTACAGATCCTATTTGAAAAGTGGAGCTATTCAGAATATTTATTGCGATACGCACAGATCCCAGGATACAGAAGTTTATCCGTGTTGACGGGTGAACACGGCATTTCGTGGAGTTAGTACTGCAGAGTGTGCGAAGCTTTATTGCAAATTCAATTTCAGTGTTGCAATATAGAGACGACGTGTCTTTAGTCCATCACTTATTCTCATATTTTGTTGAAAAATCACGTTAACTTTTCATATTTTTCCTGGAATAGGTGAACCTAACGAACGTGAGATTGGTAAATGGTGTTATTAAAAAATATATTTAAAGAATGAACTGTAAAATTTAAATAATTTCGATCTTTAATAAATTTTATTTGACGTTAAAAATGATTCCCTTTTAGTTCAATGATTTAAAGAACTTAACATTTTTGATCCATGAAGATGATTCAAATTAATGTACAGATTATTCAAGGAATAAACTAATAATGACAAATAAATGACTTTCGATAAATGTTCATCTTGAATGCCTAAATATCATATATTTAAGAAGGCAGATAGTATAAGACAAAAATGAGATGAATACAAAATTTTCTTGAAATATAATCGCTAAACGCAAATGAAAGGTAGCAAGATACGGTGCGCATTGTAATTTTATTACGTTGAATAATAGTAAAATATAATCCTTAATATAAAAATTTGTTTAATTTTTCAATTTAGAGTAGTCTTATTACATATTTTCCGCTAAATTTGAACAAGGTTTTAGGAAAAAAATACAATCATTTCATATGACGTAAAATGTGATTTTAAAATAAAAGCTCTCTTTAAGTCACGAAGACCGGAAAGAGTATGATAAGAATAAATAAACTTCATACTTATTTTGATAGTTTCTATTTTATTTTAATGTGTTATTACCATGAATTCCTTTCAAAAATATCAAGATTATCGGATTGTGTTAACGGACATAACTAGGGAGTCATCAGAAAAAAAATGTAGTTAATTTTTTTTTGGTCCGCATACGGTTTTCCTTATAAAAACTACCTATAAGATGTAGTTATTTCGTAGTTTTATCTAATAAATTAAAACAATTTTTTAAATTTAATAAATTTTTATCCAAAAACGAAATAACAAATATCGCCTGGTTACTTTTAAAATATACCAAAAGTGAAGATAATCAAATGATTAACAACAAAACTTTAATAATACTAATTGCAGTATTACATCACCGGATGTACATTGCTTCAACATATCTATGTGATCTACAAACGCACCCACCACACTTCCAATCTTTCAAGCTTCGCCTCGAATCCCCAAAGCTAGCAAGTTCAGGGAACTCATTCACATGTAATTCAATATTCATCCCGCCCGAGATATCTTGTTTGTTGTCCCGCGACATGGGTGGAGGCGCTCACGTGCATAATAATTACGACAGAGTTAGACGGGTATCCGCACGCGAATTAGTACAGAGACTACACTCAAATGTTCGAACCAACATGTTGTAATGAGATAGTGCCTCCAAGTTATTGTATCAACTTTACATACTCAAGAATTGCCTGTGTACGATAGATATTTTATTGTTTTCCGTTTGAATGAATTATCTTCATCTAGCATTCTTAATAATCTATTTCAATTGGATTTAAAATTGATCTTAATGGTATTCTTTCAATTCAACCTAAAAATTCTATAAATAGCTATATTAGGATTAGGTAAAAATGTGAAAGTTCTTCTTAAGTTTATTATTATATAATTAACCTGGCCATGTAGTCTTTTAACATTTTTGCGGTAAAACGAATGTATATTCAAATTCGTTCAAATATCTTATTCGAAATACCTGTTTAAATTAGTGTCTGAGAGACTTTTTCACTTAACTCAATCCATTTTATTTCGTAGTGGAATCCCAAACAAAGACGTTTAATTTGTACTGAGTGGTGTTATTCTTATTTCGTATATCTATATCATTTAAAAGGACAATTACTTTTTTCTTTGTAGTTTTTGAACTACAAAAGCAGATGATATATACGGATGATATGTCCGGGGATAAGTGTCGGACAAAGAAATACGTTATTCCTTGGCTTAAAAATAGTAAATAAAAATAGAAAGACGTTATTCCTTGGCTGAAAAAAAGAAAATTGAAAATATTATTCATAATTATTTGTCATCTTTTTCGTACACACTATACTAGCGCGCATTGTTCAGCTCCGCTCAGGGGAATAATCCGCGAACAGCTGCGACCACATTGGCACTGCGGGTAAACACCGACTCCAGGCAATTATCGGGTGTGTTAAAAAGAGTTATGTGTAATATTTCTGCACTCAATTAGAAAAGGGCACGCCCCTTTTACGTTTTATTTCAACGACAATTTATTACTTTATAGCCAACGAATAACATCTTTCTTTATCCGACATCTAATTCGGGACACCGTATATAAATCACGTTAATTTCTTTTTCTGGTCTAAAAACCTATTCCACAATTAGATACAGTTTTATTATAAGCTCATTATTGCTTTATTATTTTAATATAATAACATAAATTTAGTATTTAGACGAAAAAAATACGGTATTGGTATTGGCTTGAGAATATTTAGTAGAAGTTTGGTACTCTTCTTATATTCCCAGTTCGCTAATCATTCAATTAGAAAAAATTAAATGTTCACATATTCAGTAAATAAGATCTTTGGCTATAATTAAGATATAACCGCATTTTTTGCGATATCTTTTACGCCATAAAGGCCATCCTCATAACATATTAACTACGAGGAATTAATACCAGATAAATTGTTCTTCGTATTATGAGCTTAAAATAACTTAATTCTCAAAATCACAGATTTGGACTTGCAATAGAATAGTCGGAATTTTTTCTTTAAGCAACCTTATTAGCTATGCTTAATCTACAGAAAATCGGGTGTCACTCTATTAGGAATAACTTATTCAACTTTTGACAGGTATTTCAATATCTGGCGCCTTCAACTTATTTTGAATTACTTTTGCCACTAAAAATTTAATATCGAAAATAATTATATTCATGTAATGCTATTTACCGCAGCCTTATTTGTAATGTAACTTAATAGTTTTAAGTTTAGAATATTGGATTTCGTAAAAGCTTAATCACAACTTGTACACGGATCTTGCTTCTCCATAAACGCATAATATATTATAAACAAATGTAAAAAAATTCTTGTATCTCTTAGACTCTCTTATATAATTACCTTTTTGTAAATAGGATAAGAGTTGGTAATATTATTACTACTATTTGAAACAATCGAAATGATGAAAACTGTCATCCAAAATCATGAAAAAAATGAAAGTTTACTAATGAAGCGATATTTCTACATATTTCCCTGATAACTATTTTATTCCCAAAAATTTAAAAGACGCTAACTCTAATATAAAAATTTAGGCGTATTTAATTTTATTTATATCAGTTGAGGATGTAAGGTTCATTCACTACCCTTTCATTATATTGAAATAAACCATAAGGTTAAGTAATACTAACCCTGCAATTTCTGTATCACTTTAATCGGTTAAAGACGAATAATGAGCTAAGTAACCTCATAGCATTTACAATGCCTTGTACTTAATTCACTTTCCGCTCTGAATAAATAATGCGGAAAGTTTACACGGAACTTCGTTCCAGACGTCCATCGTGGCAGTTGGAAAGTTTGTACCTATATTGGTGCTGCATTAATTGTAGAACCAATTTAAATTCGTGTATTCTATTGCATTCAAATTGAATGCAGCAAATTAACGAAGTTCAGGAAATTTGTAGACAGAAAGTCACTCTGATAGTAGATAGTTTGCTTGTATAAATTACGAATTTAGTGACAAAGCGAGCCTTCCTAAAGAAATTTCCAATGAGAGGATTTCGTTGAGAAAGACTCACTCTGATACTAAATATTAATTTACGTAAATTGCGGTGTATTTGCTCAAAACTCAAAAGGAAAGTTAAAAGATTTATTATAACAAATATTCCTAAATTGGAAAATAGCATTAGTACATTAAAATACAAATTATGATTGATCCAAATGTTTCATAAATACAAGGATAAAAAAATGTTACCTAATATCTGCTTATTTATTTACGTACTTTAATATACCCAATTGACACATATGAAGACCTTATTGCCACAAGATCAATCTCTTACCGCCAATCAGAACAATAGCCCAGTCCCACTAGACGAGCGGCCGGGAATCGAACTCGGGTCACCGAGATGCACCGTGCCTTCAAACACCATATGTCTTGTAGTCAACCGAAAAAACTACTGCGACGGTAATCCGATAGTACGTTAACATAGAGGCATTTCACAAAATTGGCTAATCTGTTGCCATCTATGAATGGATCGTTTCAGGATAGAAGTATTATAGGACATAGTAGATACTAACATTAATTTATAATAAAGTAAGCAAGGCTATTTACATGTAAAAGAGCTACATGTAACCAGTGAAAATAAAATATTTTTACTATTATTATTTTTCAATACAGTTTCAATGTTTTTAATATATTTTTCACAATGTTTTATTAGCAGTTCTATTCCTTTAAACAAATATTATTAAATGTCGTTTCCAAAATGCGCAAAAACCGTCCGATTTCCATCCATATTGAATTCTTACCTCTTAAATCAAATGAGAGAAATATTCAACGCTCGATAGCGAATCAGAGTTAGAGAGTAGCTGACCGAAATCTGTCGATCCACTTTCCTGGAATAGCATGTTCGACGAGAAGAGACGTGTGCGCGAATGTGTTGTTACAGAGCACAATACTCCGGCAAACAGTTTCTGAATTGATGCAGTAAGGAAGTGCAATGGTGCTATAATGTTACATTCTACAAAATCTACAAATAAGATTCCTACGCAACGTCACAAATTCCTAAATCCCTAAAACATCATCCCATTGATACTTTTCAGCAATAGATCCTAATAAAAAAATATAGTTTCCTACTTCTTTCTTTAGATATTCACAGGCGGACAAAAATTCAATGCAAAATTTTCGTGTTGCTCTTTTATTAGTCTATAGAATTTTCAGACGCGACCTTGTGCTGAATCGATTTATTCTCAAATAATGATGCACAACATTGTTATTTTCGAAAGATCACACCTTTTAATTCTTTAATTATTTTATTTCAAATTGAATCATCATGGCTTTCTATATACTATGCCACGAGCATACACTTTATTTAAGTATCAGATGGCTTCAAAGGGTTGAGCAGGTGGGCGTGGAGTATCTCTCTGTCCGACTCGATTTGCTCAATATATCTAATACTAAAAACTAGATAAATTATTTCGACAACTAATTTCAAAAACAGTAATTACCGTTCTCCAATTAATGCAAATCCTTGGAGTAGCACAATAAGTGTCATTTCATGTGTATATTTCTTCATCAAATGACAGGAATACACACACACATATATATATATATATATATATATATATATATATATATATATATATATATACATGTGTGTATGTGTGTGTGTGTGTGTGTATCATAGTGTGTTTTATTTAAGGATATTTGAATTAAAATAGTATACCAAAATCAATATCAGTAGCTTTAAACATCGAGATTGAGATAGGTAACTCGGAAGCCGCGTCTATTTAAATGTTTAAAATAAAATCATTACAGCAAGCAAAACTGACGAAAGTAAATTAAATTCATTTGTAACTGGCTGATAATTTTAACTGTGTTCATTGGATTCTACGGTATTTTAGTCGATTTCATCGACTTCAAATAACTATAGATTAAACTCACCAAAATGTATAAAATTATTAACGGTTAAATGAAATTATCCGAAGAAAATCCTGGAAGAATTTTTTTTTTCATTATTCATCTTAGTTATTTAAAGATATAAATACTATTTTTCATATACTTTTATAATGAATAAGAAAGATGAAAAATTGCTATATATTACATCTAGGTATTCCCTAATCTCCGTCAGAATCAAATAACACCCAAGATGTTTATAAAATATTATTAAAACATTAAACTTGTTCACGTATATAAAGTTATCAACTGTTAAATGAAACAATCCAAATAAAAATCTAGGAGATCATTTTCTTCATTATCTATCTTAGATATTTGAAGTTTTCATAGACTGTTTCAAAATCATACTAACCTTACTTTTTTATATGTAGTAATATATAGCAAGAACGCTTTATACAATATTAGAATGAAAATGACCTTTTTTATGTTTCGTAAAATGCAAGGTCAACATATGCTCTTAAAAGCTCTCCAAATACTTTATATCCTCTTTATTTAATATTGACTCAATTCCACTTGAGCCTGTTTAATCACTTTTCTTTATCTTTGCCAATATTAAATTGGAAACATCGTAAACGCGAGAAACTAGATTCTTTATTACCACATTCATTTAAAAAAAGGGAAAACCTAGTAATGGCCTTAAAAAAGCAAGTTTTTAATGTTCTTAAAACAGAAGGACATGGAAAATTCGAGCTGCAAGCCAATTCGTATCCGACCATTCGATCAGTTCTCATAACCTTGTACGAGTATGTTGTAAACCTAAATCTCATTTACTGTAAGATCTAGGTGAAGAAAAAAGCTTTAAGAGAGCTATGCTGTGCGAAAGTTTGGTTAGTAAATAACCACATAATTAAAAACAAAATGTTCGATTAAAAACAAAATGTTCTCTCGCGAGTGTTCCCACCTTGCACTGACGGTGGCCAGCGCGACGGCTAACGAAGGGGCCGCGAAACAAAGCCGCATTCCCACCGAGCAGGTGCATCGCGCACCTGCCCGGCGCCGACCGGTCGCCGTCTCTACCTGTGCTCGATATCCGCACCGGCCACTGATTTATTATCGGTGAGAGTTTCGATGGCAATAACGAGAGTCTTCGTTCCGGATGTCTTGAGAGCCCTCAAGATACGAGGCTGTGTCGGCCGCGATGGCTAATCAGAAGTGTAGTACTAAAATGCAAATGAAATGACGTCGCATTTACATATTCTACTCCACATTTACTCGTGATTCGGGTTGATCATTAACCGGCAGTTCCGTTGACACTAATAGAAATTTCATTTCCCTAACTTTCTAAAAGTAAATTTAAAAATGCAAAATCAAACGCTCGCTGTGATGCAAACGTAATATTTTTATTGACATATTTCTCATTTATAAATTTTAATTCACATATAATATTACATAAGGTAAATTTTTTACTTCAAAGTCTATTCTATTCAGTTAACCATGTGGGACTATGTAATACTAATTATAAATTTGTTCGACTCGTTTTTAAAAATGTCCATCCATATAGGTGTTATATATATATATATATATATATATATATATATATATATATATACATACATAAATCTATAGACTCACAGAGAGGAGAATTTTACATATAGAAGTGATAAAAGGCTTGTTAACAGTAAAATTATTAGACTCAACTTTTAAAATTATACATTGACGCAGCAATTCAAATATAATAATATTCCACAACTTAGCATCATATAAGTTAAATGAATATTCATAAAATATAATTTGACGGAGCAATTCAAATATAATAATATTCCACAACTTAGCATCATATAAGTTAAATGAATATTCATAAAATATAATGCAATTCAAATATAATAATATTCCACAACTTAGCATCATATAAGTTAAATGAATGTTCATAAAATATAATGCAGTGTAATCGTAAACTCGCATGTCCTATGTAATATTGTATAATTATAATATAATAAAATCGTAAGAATGAAGAGGATAAAGCGTTTAGAACCTTCTAGACTTGAATAGCCGAGACTGTAAAGCAGACGTCGGTTATAATTGAATTACAAAGCAATTTCATTTATCCATAAATTTTAGGATACATGAAGCTGTATGTTCCTTTACTTATTCCTGTTTTTAGTTAGTAACCACAATATTTAAAAGATATATTCTTAAGTAAAGTTAATGTCATGATGCTCGCTTCATGGTATAAAAAAAATAGTCGCTTTTTGAAACCAATGATAATGGCCGTCGTATTGTTAACATCTCCATTATAAATAGCGCAATTCTTCTCTATAATATTTTATACATCACTAACTTATATGGTTACTAATTTTTATACATCACTAACTTATATGGTTACTAAACTTTTTATACATCACTAACTTATATGGTTACTAAATGTTTCATTAAAATACAATGAAATGAAAATAATATTATATTTAATAGAAACAAAGACAGGAGAGTCGTGAAATTTAATTTTCACTCTTATTAGTCTCACCAGTTTGTAGATTCGATAACGATCATATAAATATTCGATTGAATGACGAGTACGTGACGAGTTTTTATATTTAACAGCCGTGGGAAATGCAATTATAATGCAGTTAAATGCAATAATAATGCAGTTTAGCTATATGGCTGAAATGTACTGCAAACCTTTGAAATAAAAGTGTATATCAACAATTATTACTCAATATCTAGCTTTCCATATAAATTATTACCAGACTTCTTCCATTAGTTAGATGGTCAGATGGATAGGGACTCTCTTTAATGTCAATAATGATGTTTAAAAGACATTGCAGTTTGACTATATGTAAGATCTGTAAATTACTTTCTCACAAATAATATTTGTTGTAAACTGTGTTGTAAACAGTGCTAATAATCATCACCATTTGAAAACCCTGTTACGTAGTTCCATTGTTTTACCAAGTGAAGTTCCGTGCAAAAGATGAAAAAATTTAAATCTACTTTTACAATTTTAAAGACAAGAGCTAAATATATCTAAACAATTTGATTATTTATATATATATATATATATATATATATATATATATATATATATATAAATTTTTAATTATTATATTATTTAATTACATTTAATTCTCATCAATCAACTTTAAAGGAATTATCTCAAAGGAGACGAAATATAGTTCGATATATCTGAAAAGAGACAAAAAGAATAATTTGAAAAGATGCATATTCGTCAAATTAAAGATAATTGTGAGATGTTTAAAAGACGTTTTCATAGCACAATTTTACACAAATTACATTTCTGAAACTAAAATTGCTATAAACAACTGCTGTAGAAAAGGTCAAGTATTTTTCGCGTGGAGATTAAAACTTTTAACAGAGCGTGCGACGTTAAAAATTAACGCGAATATCAAACCAAAACTTCTGTCGTTTAAATTAATTTCGTCACTTTTGGTTCATTTTTATATTTATGTAGGAATGCTTATAAAAATAAGAAAAAACCTTTTTCTCAAGAGCTCTTTTTGTCAAGTAATTAAAAAATCATATTTATTGCTTTAATTACAAAATTTATGACCTCATTTCTTTATCAATATTTCCTCTAATTGCATGAAGCATTACAAAACTGAAATACAAATAGAATTTTATGGTTAAAAATATATGACCATGTGTATTATAAAAATAATTTTATGTGGGTATACGTGAAATAAAATGCTAATGAAAAAAAATCCAATCAATTTCGATGCCAAGCGTCCATTCAGATACAGGAACCGACCTCTCCAATCTCCAATAGTTCATTCAAACGCCATTAGGGGAGCATAAATATTTGAAAACATATTCTCTTGCCTCTAAAGCACACGAACGTTTTCTAAAGCCCTAACTACCACTCAGACTACACAAAGACGCCTACTGAACCAAAATACGCTCTCACAAATGGTATAATGCAGCTATATCCGTAGATTCGTATAAAAAACAACATTAACGATCTATTATGATGGAAGCAAGGAGTAAGTGTGATCGAGATCAAGATTCCAATTCACTCCACTCGAGTCTGTGAGCGAGTGATTGATATTGAAGGCGGCGGCTGTCAGTTTCTTATGGAGCCTGTTGCTTCGCAGCGCGCTAACAAAGGTGAAATGGTTCTTGCACTCTGCGCGGAGCGGCCAATCAAGATCTGTATTGTGTCCGGAGGTAAAATATTATTACGATCAACGTGCTGTATGTCTGTGTGGTAAGTGGCCATTGAGTGTACATTCGAATACAGCGATCATCAGACCCGGGTGCTAAGATATTTTATAATTCGAGATTGGCGTACAAGATTCTGCATATAAGCGGCACGTGATGGGTGTTAACTACATATGATTAAATAAATGAAATACCGATATGTTTTTTATTTGAACTAAACCGATGTACGCCGTGTCAATTTTAATACAATGCTTAGTTAAAATAATTAATATTTTACATTTTTAAAGTATCGGTGTTGAAAGTTTGTTTGAAGTAATTTTTTCTTGTCTTTAGATTTAATTTATTTTATGACTTTTAGTTTTATTTCAGACTTATATTTATATACTTGTAGATCTATAGGAAAAAGGTAGATTATTAAAAAATAGGGAAATGTATTCAGTGAATGTTTCGGACGATGTAAAGTCCACAGACGAGCGTTTTCATACTGGTATATTAAAAATGGCTGAAGTTTATTTTTGAATATTTTTTATTAATTTAACATGAAATTTTAAAATTTAGTAACGAGTATGGTCTCCTCTAGCTAAAATCAATGCGCTTAATCTACTAGGCATGCTTTCGACAACGTTCTTTTATCATTTCCTAAGGAATACGTTCCCATTCAGCGACCATTACATTTTTAAGGGCCTGAATGTTTTCTGGAACTGGTTTTACGGCTCTGACGCGTTGTTTGAGATTATCCCACATGTTTTCTATCGAATTGAGGTCGGGACTTCTAGCCGACCAGTCTAACCGACGAACTTCGGCCTCCCGCATATGCGCATCAACGTCTCTAGAGCGGTTGGCGCGAGCGTTATCGCCCATAACAATGAAGTGTGTCATTTTCAATAAAAACTGACTCGGTACTGTCTTCTGAGTTAATACCGGCCCAAAACATTACGGAGCCTCCACCGTAAGGGGTGATTTCCTCAAAGCACACTTCTGCGAAGCGTTCTCCAGGTCTTCGTAAAACTCGCCGACGTCGATTCTCACCACTAATCGATATACGAGCTTCATCGGAGAATAAAACACCATTCCAGTCTTGGGTCCATGACGAAAAATTTTCAATGAATCTCAATCTGGCAATTCGATGCTCACGAAGCAATGTAGGGCCCCGAGCTAGGCGATAGCTACATATATTGGCATGAAGTCTCCTTCTGACTGTCCATAGGCTTACTCGTGTTCTGTTTGAGATCCACGTACGTAACTTGACGATTTCGTCGCGCTTCACTGACTATGAAGCGGTCGTCCCGTGACTCAGTGCACCGTTTTCTTCCAGAGCTGGGCCTTCTACTGACGGAGCCCGTTTCTTGGTATCGTTGCCAGGTCCTTTGGACGTTGGAACGGATCACATTATACTGATGAGACACATAACATTGGCTACAGCCTTTTTCAAGCAGCGCAATAATTTTACTAGCTCTTATCGTTTTTTCAACCATACTGAGAACAGCAAACAGAAGTGAACTAATGCAGCCAATAGCAGAAATTTAATTAAAATTTATTCGTTAAAATAAAAACGTAACAAATGAAAAAGAACTTAATAAGAGTTGGCTTTTATTTACCGCCAAAAAAATACGTTTTTGTCAGTGAAAGAGAATTTTCATTCAAAAAGAATAAATTTCAAATTTAGAACGTTCGTTTTTATGTGCCAGAATACACTATACCTGCCAGTAACAATTACAATTAATACAACCTCTTAATAAATAATATTTTGTTAAAAATATGATAAAATCTTTCTCCGTTTTTTATGCAAAAGAGTACATATTTATAAAAAAAAACAATCAAATTCAGAACATTAATACTCTTTTGAAGTCGACAAAAAGCAAATTTCTTCCATGCAGACTTTGACAAATCAAAACTTCTACAATTCAAACTACTCTAGTTAATAATATTTAACTGCGCGTAACGGTATTTTTAACCATATATGGTCTCCCTATCTCCACCTCCAAATACATGTTGGGTCTAAGTAATGTCCTTGTACGTTATTTTAAAACTTTAATGTATTTTCAAATCATAAAATTTTACATTTGATCTAAATTTTGCGCTATGTAATTTATGAATTTACCATGTAAACCTACCAACTACTGGTATTTTGTGTTAAAATCGAATCAGTAATTCCTCAAATTTTGGCATTAAGAGATTATAGTTTAGATCTACTTTCTTCAGTTTAGGGCAATGAAAGTGATTCTGTAGGGTTTTTATACTCTGCTTGCCCATTCTTACTACTAGGGTTTATTATACATTACATATTATCAATATACAACAGAAAATAAAAATTCTTGTCACGTAATTGGCATACCTGAACGTATTTTGCCACAGTATTACTTAATATTCTTAATTTTGCAAATCATATATTCTCTCTAACACCATTCAACTATAACTACTCATCAATTATATTTCATACCTACCACTTCTAAGTCACTTACAAATTTGGAACGGTTTAGTATAAGATCCGATTTGATTACTGAATCTAAACATGTGAATTTTACAGTATTTAAATCAAATAAATATTACCTCAAAATATAAATAAACATGGTGTCTGAAGTGAACTAATATCACATTATATTTGCCTAAGACTGTACGAAGGGTATTTTCTATATCGTTGACGCACAATCAACCTGCACGAAGGGTTATAAGAATGTTATTCAAATGGTATTTAATGACTTGAGGAATTGAAAAATATTATTAACTACATGATTATCAGAACGTTTTTGATATGTTTACATAATATACTTAATTAGATCTAAATACCTCCGCAGTGACTCGCTATATAAGCTTTAAATTTTAATAGCGTTTTCTGAACGAGAGAATTAATTCTGTTTATCAAGTGTAACATTTCATCCCTTAATAGGGCAAAAGTAATATATTTCCCACATGTACAATCCAAGGCGCTTACTGAGTAGTGGTCTCTATATTCCCACAATGTGTCAAACTTATAATATCAAATATTATTTCTATGATTTAAAAAAATAACAGGCTTATTTCCGAACGTATATGTTCATATCAAACGTCATTTTTCAAAATCGGAGCTTTCCAGTTCAGTAGTTTCAGCTATTTTGTGAAAAAATTAAAATAATATCGGAACGAAGAAAAAAAAGTAAATACATTGATTTTTTCTTATTTCGTGAAATTTTAGTTTATTAGTTGTAACTGATAACTATTTTTAGATATATTCGATTTCAGCTTCATAATAAGGATAGAAGACATTACCTAGTCTAGGATATCTCCTGAAGAGGATGAGGAGGAAAATGATGATTCAACAATGCCTAACATGAATTTTTGACCACAAAGTTTAAGATTCATTTCTTGAAGATTTACAATAATTATCACAGCAAGAATTACTGGACATATTAGAAGATAGTTCCCCTAGATTCCAAGATGATTTTCTGATCCATCCCTCTGATATTATTGAATTACAATAACCTAGAACCGCAACTCATGAATCAGTATCTCTGGTACCAGGACCATCTACGTCTTATCAAAATTTTACAACTCCAGAAACTAATGAACCAGAACCAGTACCTAAAACTTACGTGGAACTTCTACATAAGAATGGGAAGTGGAGTACGAACATTTCTGATATTTTTCACAAAAAGCTTAGAAGTTACAAGTAATTATAACAATATAAATACACCCATAACCCTGAAGAACATTTGTGTGAAAACACGGGCCCAAACTGTTAACTTTCAAACGGCGCGTCTATAACCATTAATCAGGCCACACAAAACTATTGACTGTATAATTGTTTTCTCACTGAAAAGTTACATTAATATGCATCAAAGTAACAATATCTATAAAAAAACTTCTGAAAATCTTGAAAAAAATAATATGGGAAATACATGCCCTTTGGCTGGATAAAGACATGCCTGCCTTGGAGCAACTATTATTTTTTGCAATTAATATGGTTTAAAGATATACTAAAAAAACACTTTTCTAAAAGATATACTGTTTTATTAACATTTTCATTATTACCATGAAATTTTTCTATGCCTTTTCTCTTCCTTGTGCTACATAACAATAAAAAAACGTTTTTTTTAGTATATGTTTAAATATATATATATATATATATATATATATATATATATACAAGTGCATATTATGGAAATATGTTTTTTTTATTTGTAAATTTTTTGTTGTCGAAAAATATAAAACAGCTCGTTAATACGAATTGTTGTCTGGCCCATCTGAACTCTTCTACGTATGTACATAGGAATCTTGTAAATTAAATCGTCGTGGAAATACTTTATTGTGATATGCATGTATTTAGAGGGAATGGTAATGTATTCAAGAATTATTTTTTTCATTGTAGCATACAGATAATAAATATGAAATAAATAAAAATAAACTACAATTAAAATTTCAGATAGCGTTAAAAACGTAGAAATCAAATAGGATATAATATATAATAGGATATAATTATAATTATATTATTAGAAATGCTTTAGAGATTAGTAGCGAGTTATTATTACTTTCAAAATATTTTATTACATATAAAAAATAATTCACCGCCTAATTCCGTTTACATTAATTAACAATACCGCTAAACTTGGACTAGAATTCACGTATAACAAAAGGTGTGGCCCAACCGCCATCCGGCGGCTGACCGTTACCTGATTTAATTATGGCCTCCGCGACTCACATTCTTCCGCCGCGTTTGTAACAATCAACTCAAACAATCAGCAGTTAATCAACACCAGGCTTGAGAAATACACAACGCGAACAAACAACGTAAACCTTACAAGTCTCTGGGCGTACACTAACGTATTTTACGATCCGTGGAAAGCATTATTTCGTAACGAAAATGACAGCCTTACACTAAATTCATTTTTAACGACGCAAGCGCTTTCTAATGAACAAATGTATTGCGACAACTAGTCCAGTATTTATTGTATTTGGAAGAAGTTAGCAGTTATGTTTATTTAACAACGATATATTCAATATTTTATTTTGTAGGTAAAATGGTCTAATGATTGACATTACGTCTTACAGTAACACTTTATTTTCTGCCATCAAGTTTCGAATGTATTCATAGACTCATTTCTTCAAGAACTTTATTTGATTAACTGTGATGTTTTATATATCCGTTATATGAAATTTTTGAACTTAGATATGTAAAACAAATAAACGGAAGTAACTAGCATTTATTTTATATTGAAACTCTTCATCTTGCGTTTTAATAACACGAGAAATGAAACATTTCAGGGCAAATCAACGCCAAAGAGGGATGAAATCTGTATTTTATGAAAGCTATTTGTTGTTTCTTCAAATAATTTTAAAACATCTTTTGTAAAATACATTATATGCAACAGAAATTTAATGCAAGTTAATGTGCAAAAACTTCTGAAACTTTTACATATCATTTTTTAAAATGTTTTTAAAGCGATAGTTTTTCTTTCAGATACAACCCTTTTAGCTGAAAGTAACCAATTCATTATCACTTGTATTACGTTATGTCAATTTTAAAATAGAGAAGTATTTCAATTTCATAATTGTATGTCAACAAGAGTTTTAATACTAAATTGTATATTTAAGGCCTTACTCATGAAACAGGACGATAAAATGCAGCTGCATTCATTGCAATATAACATTGAAACAAAATACGAAACAAGCGAGACTAGCGAGACTAAATGTCACGGTTTAAATACATTTCAGAAGTTCGCTAAAAGACATCGTTGTCGTAAAATTATATTTTATTATAAATAGCATTGTTGATTTCAAACTAATTTCACTTTAAGACAATATTTGAAGCGGTAAAATTTACCAAAAGTCAGTTTGATGTATACTACAAATAAGTATGTGTTGATCATGTAAAATTTTTTAAGCGTTAATAATATATTATATATAACCCTTAATCATGCCACACAAAACTAGTGACTGTGTAATTGTTTTCTCACTGAAAACGTACATTAATATGCATCAAAGTAACAATGTCTATAAAAAAACTTCTGAAAATCTTGAAAAAATAATATGGGAAATACATGCCCTTTGACTGGATAAAGACATGCCTGCCTTGGAGCAACTATTATTTTTTACAATTAATATGATTTAAAAATATACTAAAAAAACGCTTTTCTTATAGTTATGTAGCACAAGGAAGAGAAAAGGCATAGACAAATTTCATGGTAATAATGAAAATGTTAATAGAGTAATAAAACAGTATATCTTTTAGAAAAGTGTTTTTTTAGTATATTTTTAAATCATATATATATATATATATATATATATATATATATATATATATATATATATATATGTATATATATATACTCGTATATATTGATGATTAACGTTCACACAAATTCAAAGAAGGCAAATATTTTGATAACGGTTTAAGTAACGGAATAAATGTGTTATTCAGTAAAGTAACAATATAACATAGAATATGAAAACTCGAAATATTCGAATAAAAAATAGTTATTCCAGATTAATATCAAATTCAACAACGATTTACTTCAGACTGTGTTTAATTTTATTTAGGCAGGCTCCACCTTCATAAAGAGACTACTATTAAAAAAAATGAAATCAAGACTTATTTGGAAAATACTCATCCCACAGTATCGATACACTGTTTATATAATTTCGAGTACTCTAACTGTTAACTGCCTTTTACTATGAGTTAAAAAATATGAAAATTCTGAAGAAACTTTATTTTTAAGCTTATATTTTCCTCCTCGCTTTAAGGCGTAGGATTTTAAATAATCCCTCTATCAGTTATTACCATAATTATAATCAAAATATTTACATCACCTCGTTTCCTTTGATTAGTTAATTGTTAAATATAAACGAACAAATATTACTCTTATAACTGTTGTCGTTTATTTTTAAACAGAGCAGATAATGTTGCCAACATCAATGACGGGAAAGTGTACCATTTTTTGTACTAACAGATGGCGCGCCAAATCCGAGATATTTCATAACCTGACGCTGTAGTGAAATATGAAACAGTTCAAACATTACTTTCCCATTATGCTCACAGACGTATTTATTAATATTAAAATAAGATCTAAAACCCCTCAGGGCGACTCGGATAAGGAAATACACGGAAACAAATCATATTTTAAATGAAACATCTAGACCGGATCTCGATTAGGCCCGGCACGTTCGCGCGCAGGCCCATGTGCCAAAATATAACATGAGAGCGCAATAAGAACAAAACCTTAATATATTCACGTTTCGCATTAGACGGAAGCTACGTTTGTGTTTTATTTTCGAAAAAAAATTTCAAATATCTCCGTAGCAGCCGGTTTAGCCGAGTCTCCGTACCATCTCATTACGTGATATTACGCTGGGAGCATAAATTTATAAGCGGATAAATCTTTAAAGGTGTGCAGCGACGCCTGTGCTGGCTGCCGCGCCTCTGTTCCTCGGTCGCATCCTATTAATCATATGTATTTCCCATTTATCTCATGGCGGGATAAGTAGAAGGGCTTCTTTTACATCTGCCGCCTTGCGTACAGTCGTTGGTAACGATGGATTGTGCTATTATTGCTTTATTTTTATCTCAAGTTATATTTGCGATACGTGTAGAGGTCGTAAGAAAAAAATCTACTTCGAACGTTTTACGAAAACGACTACGAACGAACGAAAACGACCATGACACAAAGTTGAATGGTCACGTAACTGATCTTATAAAGACCCGTCTTTAGGATTTCGTACTTGAAATCCGGAAAAACATAAAGGAAAATGACACCTCATAAAATGATTCGCGTGTCTGTCAGTTCGTTCATCACAGCCACACAACGATTGAACAATCAGAACTGCTCAGAAACCGCTTGAGGTTGAAACTTGAAATTTGGAAAATTTCGAGGGGCGTATTAATTACATAAACAATTTTTTTCCCAAATATAGTGTGGGATATCATTTGACAGGGTTAATACCCTTTTTATAATTTTTTACATTATTCCTCAGAAATATTCTTAAAAATTATAAAAAAACTGGATATCCCTCCCTCGCCCTTAATTTCCGAAGCTATCCAATTTAAAATGATGAAAAAATATGAGTTTTTATAATGGTCTGTTAAAGGTTGAAAAGAAAAGAAACACTACAGTGATAAGTTTCTGTGTCATAATGTGTTATAAATAATTACGTTTTTTAATATATTTCCTTTTTTTATATGTCATAATGTGTTAAAAGTGCATCAAATGTTTATGCCTACGGAGTGGGCAATACATTTACGTTTTTCGATATTGACAGCCCATTTTCTCAGAAATCGTGCAACATAGAACCTTGTTCGGCGCATTAACATTCTAATAACATTGTAGCGGAATGAATTCTGTACATGGAAAATATTTTAAAAATAATTGGTTTAGCGTAAAGAAAAAAATCTACTTCGAACGTTTTACGCACGTAAGATTTTGTGGCAATAACAGAAGTTAGAAAACCTGGTTTCAGAATTTTTGTCTGTCCGTCTGTATCTTAATTTGTTGGTCAATAACGTAAAATCTACTTTACGGATTTTTATGAAATTCGGTATGGTAATAGTTTATACCCAAGAGTAACGTATGAGAGAAAGAAATTATAATAACTTTCTTATTCCGAATGTCACGCGAGTGAAACTGTGAGGGATAGTTATTATATATAATTAGCCCACACATTTGGCATTAACTAACTACTTAAAAATAATCATATATGATTTAGAGGGGGTATGTAAAGGCCTTACTTATTTTAATTTTATGTTCCGTGTAGGATATTACTGCAAATGGCTTGTAACAGGAGAACAAAAATATTTTTTTTCATAAATTATATTGCATATTTAACAAAATATTCCAAAAGATATGTGAAAGTACAACATTCCCTCCACCCTCCCCCTCCCCTATGTGCTAAACTACAAAATCATGACAAAAAACAGTGTTAGGACAGTCGAACTAGGAGCTTATAGCGATTATACCAGATATTATATTTTTTTAAACATTCATCATGTTTTAAGTGAAATATGTAATGGGAAATACATTTAAATTTCGCAAAATTAATATTTGTAAATATTTTCACAAAAATACCATGTACATTTAAATATTTATAAGTGCCTAAATGTGTAGTAAGAACTCTCGTAGCGTGACCTCTACTCGTGCTTGACAGGCTTTTATTCTTTCTGAGGCATGCAACCCAAAAAAGAATTTAGAAATACTGAATTGCTTAATTATATAAAATTAGAAGTGAAGTTCAATCTTAGTAAAGCACATTTTCAGCAATGTTTAGAACAGTTCAATCTTAGTAAAGCACATTTTCAGCAATGTTTGACAAGATGTGATAGAAGATCATTTCGTAATATATGAGGCGTACAAAATGAATGAAGATTTTTTATTAAAATAGTAGACATATATGAATTCCTGTCACACGGAAATATCACAAAGATTCTTACAAAGAAGATATGAAACGCATCATTTGGGCGACATTTTCAGTGCAACTTCTTTTCGGTTTACTTAATTTAAGTAGTGACTAAATACTAAAAATTAATAAAAAAGATAACATAAGCTAACGTACTAAATCACCTCATATATATATGTGTATATATATATATATATATATATATATATATTTCTTTTCAAGAACACACGGTACAAAATTTATTGAAATTTAAAAACCATTTTATTTTTTCCAATATTTATTGTGTAAAGATAATAAGAAAATTTTATTGGTGTGTATGGAACAAGACAACTTTCAAATCAGCTTTATTTCAAATTGATACAAGAAGTTTTAGTACAGCGTGAAAACATGACATATTGGAATACGGGTTTTCGAAATACATATTCATTATATGATTTTCTGCAAACAATTGCTGGAAGTCAAATACACTCCTTAAACACCCGCGGTCCCGTTTCTATCACGGCAATCACGAGACTAACTATACTCCCACAATACATTATCGTGAAGAGAGTGAAATAAATAAATAAATGCGAGAGGGACAGGAGCGAGCCCATAACTCTTAGCGGGTGCCCCGCGTACGGCGCACGAGTGCGGGCCGGGCTTGCGTGCGACCGGGTGGGATCATATATTCAGAGGTAATGTATGGCAAATGGCCAAGCCCAAGTTCTTTAGGATTTTCTCCAGGAGTTTCCTTTTGAAGCAACAGCGACATATGTAGATACCTGGGCGGCCGGCCAGTGAGATGAAAATCGATTTTGAGAATTAGAAATAAATATAGTGAATTTAAAAAGACGATGTCTGGTTCAAAGGTTATCCGTAAAATAAACAATTGGCGTTGCTAAGTTAAAACTTGTGGAAGTAAAGTGAAAAATATTATCAAGTGCATTTGACCATCTATTATAACATCGACATATTTATGTGGATCTAATAGAATGAAGTAGATAATATTTTCAAATATATTTTCAAACAGATATATTTTCAAATTAATTATTTCTTCAAACGCTTAATTCCTATTCTTCTATTACCGGCTTGAATTAATTAGCAATTAGCACCAAGAAACGATATACGTTGAGAGTCAAATCAATTAGCACCTAGAAACGTTGTACGTTGAGCGTTACTCAATTTAATATTTTAAATGCGTCAAAGATATGTCACAGACGACCATATTTAGCATCATCTAGGAAGATACTTAAAATACTTGTCCACTATACCGTCAGAATAATTTTAAATGGGCAACGAGGCGATAAAATGAAATAACGACTGGAAAATATTACGAACTTATCTGCCCCTGTTTCCTCAGTCGCAGCACAAAGATAACCCAAGCGAACTCGAACCGTAATTAGACGTAACTGCAAGTCTGCGTACAATATTGGATTAATTGAACCCGGCAACCTTTGGCCCTAACAATAACTCAGACAGTGTTCGGCAGCGCTAAGTGACCCCGCTAACCCATTCGCGCCCGGGAGGCTGAGTGAGAGGTGTTTTGTAATTGTATATTTTATTTTACATACGTTATTTATAAATATAGTGGCGTGAATAAAATAGTATAACCTTTTAACGTATGTAAGCAGCATATTCTGTTTAATCGTCTTAGTTTAAATACATGCATATAATTAAATAATTGTATGTATGCTCGGTTCGAGTCAAATTTTCAGGGTTTCATGCTTACTTTTCACTTTTTAAATATATTTTTTCATAATATGAGCAATTTTTGTAAAAAAATATGCAATTAAAACTTTCAATGGATGCAATTCTTAACTATTATTTTCGTCATAGAAAAACCAAAGGTGCAATTTGAAATTATTCAGTCATATATGACTGTATAAAGATAATAAGAAAATTTTATTGTTTACTTAAAATTTCTTAAGACCATTCTTTAAAATGTATTTAAAATTCTGGTGAAACAAGTAAGACTCGATTTTTTTAAACTATTTGCATATTTAACTCCCTGAACATATTCGATATAATCGTAATAAAAAAATTACACGTGTACTTATTTATGCGCGTTAAAAGTTATAATTTCTTTGGCATAATACAAGAAAAACTTTATTCAGCCCGCAAATAATTAATGGAAATAAAGTAATAAAAGGACTGGAGCGTCATTATAAATACGATTGGAAAAGTGTAAATTCAATTAAATAATTGAATTTTAAATAATTTATATTTCATAATGCAAATAAATACATACCGAAACGTAACTTCACTTAGAGAAATACACTTAAACTGTATTTTAAAAAGCTTGTAAGTCACGAATATTCACAATAAATAACCTTTTTTTATTATATGGACTACAATTAAATTTCAATTACTGAAAAATATTTAAAATCACAGATATAACTTAAATTTATATGAATATAAAATATGTGTATTTACAAATACCTCAATAATTATCATTTAAATAATACAAGTCACTACACATATGTTTAGTGAGCAATTTTACAATGTCGATTTTTGTAGCATTGTGCGCGCCCGTCATAAAATTTCATTATCATATTTTTTTCATAACACGCCTAAAGAAGTATAACTTTAAAAATATATAATATTTGCCTTTCTTATATGTCCAGTAGATGTCATAATTCAAAAAATATATGATTTAAATTATAACTTTCTCTTGAAATAAATGCACGAAAATTAATTTTACATTTTTTTTCTGTGTCTAAATTATACAAATTAACTTCGTTGTAGAAAAATTCCCCAAAATACGTTTCTTGAATCGTTCGAACCCTATTATTCGTAGTAATATTAAATGGACATGTTTACTATGCAGATTCGAACGATCTGGTTGGTAAGTTTACTGAGAATCGATATATTAAAATTATATTTAATTTCTACAAAATTACTTTACTTTTAACATTGCTGATAAGTGGATGAATAATATTGCAATATCGGCCAAATATATATCTCCTTGCTTTTACTTTTCACGCTTTCAATAATATCCTATTACAGACCCTTCGTCATGAAATTACTTTGAGTTTATTCCAAAAGTAACGAATATATATTTCCCAAATCTTTCGTACATTGTTACATTTTAAAATAATTTGATCATTTACCCTCTACGCAATCAAACTGTAGAATTAATTATGTATTTAAAGTTAAAAAGAACAATTAATTCGTGCAAATAATATTTATTCGTTAGCGATTGTATGATCAAAATTTTATATAATATTTGGCAATCTTATGGTGCATATAAATAAATAGAATTCAGTAGAACAATTCCAAATGTTTTAGATAAATTATGGTATTAAAATTTATCTCGATTTAATTTTGTTAAACTAAAATAATAAAATGTATGGATTCAAAACACAATAAAATAACAATTTCAAAATTATCGACTCACTATGTATAAAATAAACAAATCACTAGCGAAAATAATCACGACTCTCAACTAATGGTCAATGCGTTCACGTTCTTATTGAATACGAAAAATATTTTATTTCTTTTCAAATCTCCTTCAATACTATTGTCCACAGATTTACAAAACTAGGTAGCAATTGTCATAACTGGACATTTCTTGACAAGTTTTGTTCTGTTTAACTTTTTCTATTTATTATTTTTTCCTTTACGACTTATGATATTTGAAAGTTATTTGCCACCAATAACGGCACGAGTTTTCTTTCATCTTATGGCGTAGTTGAAAAGAAATATCGTTTTATTGAATCATATATTCAAACGTAATATTATTGTAATACAAGCATTAACCTATTATATACCCCATTATATAGATTAGTTACGTAATAATTAATCTGTCAATATTTAACAATTACTTTAATCAATATTCAACGTCACTTAACTTACATTTCTAGGAGGTTGTTTCTACCCCTCTTTATTCAATTAATAATTAATCATTAATTAACCCTTTCAGTATTCACTATCTTGAATAATGTAGCCTATTTGATAATAATGGCAGGTAGATTGAGGTTTTTAATTATCCATTTCCTTTAAATATATAATAACATCCAATCCTAGCTATGATTCACAAAGCACATTATTTATATTTGCATTTTAATATCAGAACAGCCAAATGAAGTTGCAAATGTTTCATAGAAGAGATTTCATTGAAAATTATTTGTTTCAATACACGGGATAACGAGAGTAGATAATTTTCCGATTGGAAAATACTTGTACAATAAACAATATCACTGTAATCGGTTTTGTTGTTTCTGATGGAAGAATCACAAAATATATTTATATTACATGCTCAGAATCGATGTTTGCTATACTCGTAGATACGCATAAATAAATTAAAAAAATTAAAAAGTTGAAAACAGACAATTAGATTAAATGACTCAAGTTTTCATTTAACCAATTTTGTTTTCAATTAATTCTGTATTTTACGCAATCGAATTCCTTTATTAATATTTTACGTCATCTCTCATCTAGGTGAGATGAATAACTGTGATCGTGTGATACTGATTTCTCTATTTTCCTCCTATAACTTGTAAAACCTACTTTAATATTTATGTATAAAACATACTCGTATATTTGAGACTACCTCTTTGTGCCTCATACAAAGTATAGCTATAGGCAGCTTCTTTCTATATTATCCATATTGAATACATTTGGCGTTAATTTTGTATAAATTCATTATTCACAATTAAATGAAACTACGTGATGTATTATTATTTCTACTTTCTTTAAGTTCTTTACCACGATCTAGGTTTCGTTGTATCACAATATCTTCAGGTGGGCTATTAGCAAATAATCTAGCAAAGATTACAACATCTTCAGGTGTGCTATTAGCAAAGATATCTTTGCTAATAGCCCACCTGAAGATGTTGTAATACAACGAAACCTAGGTCGTGGTAAAGAACTTAAAGGAAGTAGAAATAATACTACATCACGTAGTTTTACTTATATTATCCATATAAAATACTTTTCACCAACCACACGATATGGGTAAGCAAACTGATTTGGACTACGTGCTAACCGCGTAGCTTTTTAATTGAAAAGTAATATTATTTTAATATTAGCCTTCTTATGTAATATTTAACATAGAAACTGTTGAACTCTTGAAAATTCATCATTTTTAATTATTGAGGAACTGTAATTAAAAAAATACCCATTCTGTGGAAAGTTCTATACCCTTTTAGAAATATATACAAATTTTTACATTTAAAGGTACATGGTATGCCTATTGAATTATTTCCGAAATAGTTTCCAGTAGGTGAAAACTTAATATACTGCTTAGTATATCACGAGCATTAATCAAAAATATCGTGAATTACTCAAACTCTCTCCAGATTTAGAACCGGTAAACTTCTAGTAACATGTTTTTTTTCATAATTATGCCTTTATCAATATCGAATAGTGAGGGAATACTACAAGAGTTCTTTGAAGATGTCGTATATAGAATTCTGAAAAAAAACTGAAATCCTCATAACTTAACCTTTCAAGTGATACCCGAAACGACCAAAAGCCCGGATATTTTGTTTAAATCTAATTTTCCGCCTACAAAATTCTCACATAAATATTTTTTTATATCTTTAATATTAGGCAAGATGTGGGTCAGTAAGCTCCATTCGTAACCAAATTTCAACTTTTCACGTCAAACCTTTTCTAGGAAAAATGGCTGTCAGAGGTGAACATGTGGACGCCTGAGTGATCCTGTAAGGGTTTTCCGTTTGAGTTAAGGAATCCTAAAAAGACCTATACTTTTATTAAACCGCTGCTCCCAAATAACATTATTATTCCAAACTATCACATATTTTATTAAAACATTCTTCATAGGTCAATTTGCATATCAATATCTTGCTTCGTTGATATATCAAATTTTATAATTTTTCGCATGGCTTCGCTATACTTCAACTTAGATAATTCATCTCATGATCATGTGAATATACACTTTATACGTCATACGTTTTGCGTTCCCGGTGTGCTTTACCTATTATCAAGACAAAACAATTCTGATTGAGATAATTTTGATATATACTATAATTTTAATTCAATATACTAATTTTTTAAAGGAAAACAATCTTGTTCATTTTTTGTTTGTGTTTAGAAATAATGTGACGAACATTAGACGTGAAACTAAAGTATAGTTCATAGTGTCCAGATGGACACGAATTGGGTAAATTAGGAAAGAGAAATCTACAAAATGTCTCTTCTTGAAATCGACAAAAATTATTTACAGCTAATTTTAAATATTAAGTTCGAATCAAGATGTTTTGTGTGCATTTTCCAATAAAAGGCAGTAAAATAAATTGCAATCATGGTCATTAGTAGTAGTTGTTCGTATAATGATATAAGCTGTTATAAGCGAGAACAGAAGACGAATAGCTTTTACTATTATATTTTAAAATGCTTTTCAAGGAAATTATTTTATTGTACATGGTTGAAAAATATTTTATTTCATCTTTTCTCGATTTATTTCATATATGCGATCACACAGTTATCTTTAAAATTATTATAAATTTCAACAAATTTTGGATGTACATTTTCATTCATCTATTCATACTCCTGAAAGCGTTTATTTTACAAAGAAAAAAAAAACGGACATTACACACAGTGTTTTATACAGCTTCGTACTGCACCATATTGCTTATATTTCCATTATTAATTAAAGTCACACTTAGATGACGGGGTAATAAACAAACAAGAAACGAAGGCAAATATCCAACTGGGCCTCCATGTGTCGTAAGATTTAAAATATCGCCAGAATTTACGATATTCCTATGCCTTCGTAATATATAAAACATTTACGACTGACCAAACACTTCCATTTTTTTCTGTACCAAAGCTGGACAACAATATTACTCCACCGTCATATTTCTGTCAAACCGTTCGACCGAAACATTTTATTATTTCAATAATATCGATGAGTAAGTAGCCACGGCCGACGTAAATCATTTTGAAAACATACAGGAAAGGAATGATCCTCGGAGGAGGAATATAAAAAAAATCTTTTATTAAACTATAATTCTCGGTCTGAATAGTAACCCTTATGTGGCGTGATTTATTGGCCTGTAATATTCTTCGCTGCGACGCCGGCTCAGCCCTTAACGAAGTTCGCGTCGGTATTTTTATAGGAGACGTGAAAATGGAAGCCTGCCGGGGAGAGATACGTCGGCGAAGGTGACGCGGAAACTTGGGCACTTTGAATGTAGGTAACGAGAGGGATAATTTAAAATGGACCCTTAAAATTATTTGATATCCCTCTATATATTAATCTTTTGGGATGACGGCTTGATTGACTTATAGGCGGAGCTTTTTCTACCTGTGCTTTTCATCTTTCGGACTAAACTTATTAGGTGTAAACGTACCTTTTTAATAATTTTAACATCTCTATAATACAAAGGCAAATCAAACTACGCCCTAGGGAAATTGGTTTCAATAACAATTTATTCTATGCACGTATTTCCTGTGGTAAGTTGCTTCTATATTACATTGAAATAAGAAATTAACAATCTGCATGTCAGACAATTTTGGATTGTAAGCAATTTTCAGAATTTTTAAAGATGTCGTTTTTGTTGTTATCAGTGGTAGGGAAAAATGATCTCAAGCAGCTATTGGAATTTTCCAAAGTAACTGCTTACATATGTCGACCTAATAATTGTAGGCCTTTCATTTCTATTCTATTCTTCTCGCTTAAATAATTATTACATCAGAAAATTTGTCATTTCTCAATTGATGAAATAGAGATAAAATCAACAAATTTAAAATTATGTCCAACGAAAGTAAATTTAAATATGTCTTTAAAATCCCAAAAGATTCTGCCATCATCTATAGATAGAATATTTTGACAAAAATTTCATTATTTTAATGTGGAAAATAGTCTGGAAATTCGTATGCTTTTTAGTATGAAGCCTGCGGTTAGAGTTTTGTCACACTTTAATGTAAACATTAGAGAGCATAATTCGTATTCATTTTATTCCTTTAATTAAATAAATGGTTGATGTTCTTAGTAAAAAAATTATAATTCAAGAATTTCCATAAATATTAAATAAAAATTAACTTATGATATTTTTTTATTCAGATATGTGACTGTACTTAATATATACGACTTTTCTCAATATTTTTCTAAAATTACGATGTTTTTTTAAATCAACCATCTCAACTTCACCTTCTCAAATAATAAATAATTATGATTACTGGCCATGAAAAATACGTAATATAAGAATAAGAATAAATATCTAATGAAACGTTTTTTCAGTTCTGACAAGCAAGTAAAAAACATTATTGTCGTAATATTTACTATTATTTAAAATAATAAAGTCGTAAAACGTAATAATAAACAAAGCATGTCTATTGACAAATGAAGGAGTGTAGCCTGCGTAGGTGAGAAATAACGTGAAAAGTATGCAACAAAAAGGAAATCTGTTTAAGTTATGTTAACTCGAAAATTTTTTACCGTTATCAAAGGAATTTAATTAGAAACTAACTGTGTCGTTAGTCAAATCTAACATGAGAACAAGTAGTCTAATGACTTCATGTATTAGAAAGCTTCCTTTATATTCATGGTATGGTCACTTTTCCATTTGTTACCATCTAAAGATATTAATTTTTCATTATTCGCAACGTAAAGGAGAAATTTTTTATCAAAATACGATTTTGAATAGTTAAGTAGTTTTTGTTTCATTTTGTTGACATAACTCTCATTTTTCATAAACTATGTCTTTGCTTACGTAACTATCATATGTTAACAATATCAACATCTTGAACCAAATCTTACCGAAATTCTTTTATTTCGCACGGTATTCATCTATATGCTAAATGAAATTATACCTGAGCGAGTTGATTACGAGCGCAAAAAAATTTCTTAAATTTGTAGTCGTATATCTAAATAAATACAGTATCTATTAAGTTTATATGGTATTACAGATTAAGTAAATAGAAATAAATGAACAATTCAATATTAAAGAATTTACGATCTACTAAATTAGCAAAATATAAGCCAAAGTTTAATAAAAGTCAAAGTTTAATAAAAGTCGTTGCATTTTCAAATCGAAATAAAAAATACTGTACTTCGCATTCAGAGCTTCGATATGTCTTTTATGCAGACACAGTCTAGTTTTGACAGGTATAATTTTCGTTCGCATTATACAGTCACAACATGTTATGTTCTTGAGATTTTGATAAATTTTACAATGTTTAGTTCCCTATATACTCAATATCGTTGTGAATTTGTTCATCTTTACCACCAAAGAATATGCCACCTGAAGATGTTGTAATACAACGAAACTTAGGTCGTGGTAAAGAACTCAAGGTAACACGTAGTTTCATTTAATTGTGAATAATGAATTTCTACAAAATTAACGCCAAATATATTCAATACCAAAGAATATGCAAAGATGCACCGCACCAATCAAATAAAAAATGTATATTTAACTTATTTATTAACAATTGTCAGCTATACACTGACGTAGTAGCATAGGTTAGAAGATCCAAATATATTATTTAAGATTTGAATCATGTCTCTTTTTTCACTTAAACTGGTTACGAAACACGACGGCTTAAAAACCAAAGTTTGTATTTCATGCCACCATCAAGGTTCTCAACGAGTATTAAGCTCCGACTGAAGTTTTTCAGTACGAGTTTCCAACAAAAAAGTTTCTAAGTCCTGTGACATGAATTTAATCTCGTTATTAGACGCGATATTTTTAATTATTAACAAAGTTGAAACTTTTCCTTTAAGGAAATGCGAGGTCGTCCTACAAATGATTTCTCTTTTCCTCCAACAAGTAACGAGTTGTAGCGTATAACATTGTTTCGATGTTAGGAATATTCAACAAGAATCTTGTTTTAATGGACAAGTGAAACAAAGTTTTAACCATACTTTCGTTTTTAAATATCTGCATTTATATAGACGCAGATTGGCGTAAATTTAACTGACTATAATCCCTGAAAATCATTGTAGAAGAAGCTGACGTATTGATAGAACATAATATTTTAAACTATGAAACATCGAAAGTAATCGTTATAAAAATTAATATAATATTTACAAAATTATATTAACTTTTTTTGCTTCAACTTCAAGCTTGTAAATAAAACCGTGAAAAAGCCATCATTTATAACATACACTAAATTGTTATTTTTAGATTCATATATATATATATATATATATATGTATATATATATATATATATATATATATATATATATAATAAAAGTTTAAACAGGTATTTAAGTACTTAAAAATGTCCTTCGCATAATCCAAACCATGATATGCCCTTAAGCCGAGCATTCCTTAGAACAAGAGGCCGTCTCCGACGAAAAGGGGTCTGTAGTCCAACGCCCTTCCTGATTAAATAATTCACATTAAGAGTGTCTCTTATCATAATTAATAAGTTGAGACGGTAGCGTCGTTTTGGACGGAGACCAAGAGTGAGATAAACATTGCGTTAATGTTTTATGAGGTGCTTCACGGTAATGTAACGCAACTAATTCTCTCCCCTTTCTGTCTGCCGACTCGACCGGGAGTAATTCTAATAATGTTATTTATTGTATATATGCATACGTTCGTGCTGTATATTTACGAAGATTGAAGCAAGATACTTGTATTGGACGGACGAAAAATTAAGGATTAAGAAATTAAGATTTATTCGACTAGTAATAATTTATGTTTCACTTATATAGCTAGATAGGTAAATAATATAGGAAATAAAGCGTAAATCTTTTAGTTTCTTGGAATGATTTAACACCAGTCAATGAGTTTCGAACTGCGAATTTTGTGTGATTTCAAATGTGCCGTTTTCAATAGTCTGTGGAGTGTAATTTCAAGACAAAAAACATTTATTTTGTGTAATAGATATCTGTCTTTTATATATTATTGAAATACAGCTTGCTTATTGTACATTTGTTGCAAAAGGAAAAATCTGTTAGCCTTTTGCAACACTTAGAATTTTCCTTTTGCAACAGGTGTATATTAAACAATATACACCTGTTGTAAAAAGAAAATTTTGTAGCAACAATCTGAATTGTCTTACTATCACTTACCTATTAGTGTTTTCAACAAAGTGAGTAGGTAAGTACATTAGAGTCGAATTTCAGCCACTAGTAATTGTTATTTCAAACAAGACTGAGACAATATTATTGACGACAATTTCACAATATATTGAAAAGTGTTTTGATATGTACGTATATTTTGGAAAATTTTAAGTAATTCACATATCTAAAAAGCAGCTGTTAATATTTATCTTTTCATGAAATATTTAATTTACAAATGTCTACACATACATAAATGTACATACATGATAAAGAACCTTCGATGTCCGAGTATAGTATGCATGTGACCAGTTCTTGCGACCTTTTCATTTTTGTATGTACTGTTATGTATTTAAAGTATTGTTTAACAGTTGTAAGGGTATTTTATACGCCTATTTTACAAATATATGGTTTCTTTTTTGGCTGTAATTTAATATTAACTTATAATTTAAAATGATTTGTCAAAGAATCAAATTTTTATAAAAAATCTTCTACAAAAACTTCATTTTTCGTACTCGGGGAATGCTCTCGGTTTCTCTTTTCGTGATTATAAATAAATTAAATTCAGCAAATATGTGCAACATATAAAGGTCTCAATTAATAGATTGAAAAATCAATTAATAGATATGATTTATTTTGTCATAATTTTTAATTTAATTTCGATGTGCATTAACCTCCCCTCTTAGTCTAATTAACCAACTACACGTTTAAAAAATATTCTAATTAAAAATTTCAAATGAATTTCTTTCAATTAATTTGTATCAATAATTAAAAAAGGTAATAAGATATATATAACTATGAAACTCTAGGTTGTGTATATGCCGATACGCATTTGAATGTTTTTTTTTAAATTGTTCTCGATACCGCCTAACTATTTATTTTTAACCACCTCGCTTTAATATAATTTCACATCATTGTTCAGAAAGAGAAGCGTAACGAAATGTGAAACATTTATTACTTCAAGAAGGTATCTCTATTAAATATCAATTAGAGGCAGAGGAAAGAAGAATATCGGTTAATCCACTATTATTTAAGTTGTGTATTTAGATTTTGCTTATGCTTTTAGTCCTGGCATAGGGTTAATGAAGAGAAGTTACAGAGTTTAATTTATCATTATACTGAAAGTTTTTCGTATCAGTACCAGTAAAATTAACATTTACTTTTCATTAATGGTGATATTTATTATCATTTTATTACATTGTTTTAATTGTAAATATGTTAAAACTTGATAGATAGCATACCACTATGTAACAAAATAACTAGATGCTGTTAATTGTATATCGTTTTAAAATCTCTGTGTACGGTAGGCATAAGGTGCAAATTGAGTCTTGTTAAATGAGTTACTAACGTTATCACCAGTTCCATGACCCGTAAAATGTATATGTCCAGTACATTTACTGCATAATCGGATGGACACTGCGGACAAACACTTACTTCAATCTAATAATTCTAATATTTTCTAGTTGACATATACCGACTGGACAGAATATATTTTTTTCATAATTTAATATCACCTTTTCAGATGACAGACTGAAGATTTTATTGGTCTACAATAACACGTCAAAACTCGAACACGACAAAAATACAGTCCATTAATTTACTTAATTTATTTAATGTTAAATTAAAGTTCAGAAAGCGAATTATACAAAAATATTTCCGATCTGAAATCTTAAAATTTATCTCTGATTGTTCTTAATATCAGATATAAATTAAATTAACTCTTATTTTATAAGACATATCTATCTAATGATAACCCAATAAAAGATATGTGTGACAACGAAAATTAAAGGGAATTGATAGAAAAAAAGAATACGGAGTTTATTAAAATAAAACATTTCTGTGCTACACATAAAATAGAACCCTACATATGAAGCATATAGTTGCAAAATTTCATTCTAATAGACGTAACACTATAAAAACTGAGAGGCCATGACAGACAGACTTGAAGAATTTGTTATGGGTACTTATCATTATAAAATCCTATGAAAAAATGTAAATGAAAAAGGAAAAAAATATGAGAGACAAATAGAAAAAATTAAAATTAAAAACATCAAATAGATAGTTAAAAAATTTTATATCCAGTCAGAACAAATCTCATTATTTTTAAATCTTCTGTTGTTTCAGCGAGAAATATTAAGAAATATATGTAAAAAATATCTGCGTATATGTATTTTACACGGTACAAACGTCCCAATTTATAACTACCAACGCTGTGAAGGAGAATACAAGATTTACAATATCATAAAGCAAACTTTTGAAACTGACAAAATTTTAACGAATAATTTACCGCTATTTTCTGGTCTTCTCATTTCACTATGCGTTTCTGTTTAACCGAAATTTCTAAAGCCAAAATTAAAATCTTTATACCAAATGTTATAATTTACAATTATTTCTGATGCAATTAAATTAAGGAGAAATTACAATTTATATCAATTTTAACTAAATTTATAGAGAAAACTTCAAGTAAAACCCCATGATTTTCGATCTTTATTCTCTTTAAATTATAGCTTCGTGTGGTAAAATAGCAAACGGTTGAAAAACTGTCACAAAAAGAGGGGCGAAAGAAACGTCGAAAAAGTGGGGATAGCATGTGATATTACAGTCAATATTCATTGTACGAATTTGTTAAGGCGCATAATGATATATTATTCGTATAAAAATAATTTTGGATAATCTGAATTTTTCCTAAATCAATTATATTATAACTGAAACTTATTTTCTATTCATAATATTAATAGAAAATAAGACTCAATTATAATACATAAGTTTCACACATATCTCTTTCTAAGAAAAGGGTTATGCCCTGCATCCGGGCAAGCCAAGAAATGCCGAACAAAAAATAGAAAAACATTGTGATCTTCCGGCAGATCCTAATGGCGGCCGGCTACACGTTCTCGCCATTATCGTCCTTATAAATTATTCACAAATTACCTTCGTCATGTCCTAGCTTGACATATACAGGTCTAACTATACACATACATTTACATGTAATGTTTATTTATGCACCTCTAGGTAAATGGATGGCTACTTGAAGTAGAAGAGGTTTGTTTTATTGTTTAAGTATCCGTTTTAGATTTAGGGTCGGTCTCATATTTGACTTGGAGAGTGCGGTGTGTGTTGTAGCGATTATATATAATATAACCATTAATAAAGAAATATTAACTCGATAAGTTTTTTATTTAACCAAACCTGATAGTGATTTCTGTACCGTAGTGTATTTACGGTCAGTCAGAACCAATTTCACCCTTTACATTGTCAAGATTTTCGTCTTGAGATGAAAAGATTACTTCTCAATTCAATGTTAAATTGGAATTAAATATAATATTATTATAGAAATAAAATTATTTGCGAAATTCCAATCTTAAGATCACGGGCCTAGTCTAGCCACAGTATTAGAATAACTAAAATATCGAAATTTTTTAGAAACTATTAGAATAATTTTATTTTAAAAATTTACATATATTTATGTAAATTTAATTTAAATACTTGCCCGGAGTGCGATTTTTACCCGCAGTGGCGATGTCTTCGCAGCTGTTCACGGGTTATTACCCCGCGCGGCGCTGAACAATGTGCACGAGTATCGTGTGTACGAAAAAGATGACTATTATTTTAAAAATTATTTGATATAAAAAATTATTTTCAATTTTCTGAAAAAAAAGACATCTTTTAAATTTTATTTTGACGACAATCAACTATAATATATATATATATATATATATATATATATATAGTTGTATGTGTAAATTTATGTGTGTCTGTAATATGTACTTGGATTTGCATTTAGACTATAACATTTTGTAAATGCATAGTTACGCTACTTAGGAGTAAATTACTTACCGATAAAACAGACTTACTTTTTTACGCACACTTACTTCCGAACATAAACAATACGAAGGAAATTTTAGCTGGCTTTCTATGATTTTTAATTTCACATTTTAAAAATACAGGGCGTTAACTAACACATGACATATTAATTAAATATGAATAAAAAAAGCTATAATAAATATAGCATATGCTTCGCTCGAGCAAATTTTTAATATTTTTTTTTAAATTTAAAAATTTAATAATTACATTTGAGCTTAACTAGTCTGTCATTACAACTTGAACTTAAATATACGTACTTATTCAACAAATATCACATCTGAACAAACCAATCAACAGTTCCAAGGTAAAATTTGTATTCCTTTATATTCCTTCATCATTATATTCCTTTACCCTAAACGCATATACTTATTACAGCACCGACGTGAAATATGTATTAATATTAATAATAAGTATTTAATTCATATGTTAATGTTGGTATATATGCCTAACGTACATTTCCACATCAGAATTTTTTTTTTAATTTAAGGCAAACACTTGTCCTGGTAACCAAATATGTCATGCTAAAAAGAAAAATGTCAACTGTCAGCAAAATATCATTTCTTCATTCATTAATAATGAGTATAACATACTAATGAGCTACACTATCATTCGATACTCATGCAATGAAATACTACGGAAAGGTATAAAAAGAACAACTGATACTTAATAGCACAGAAGTAAATGATAATTATAATTATTATAATTCACTCAATTCATAAATATGTGTAGCCATTTAATATGCAATATTGTTAAAAGAAAAGTTTATCTGACACTAAAGTTATTATAAATTCACGGAAAGTTAAACAACTAAGTATTTATATAATATCTCCCGAATTGTAGCATAATCTTACTTACTAACGTTAATGTATCACTAACCGAATAGAGCAACCGGTACCGTAAGATGAGGTTTATATCCATAACAAAACGAATAGAAAGGACGGATCCGCCCCCAAAGATGATAAGTATTACTTATAAAACTCATTCATTTCTGCGCTAACGAAATATGTAATTAATATTAGAGCTAGCTTAGGAATAGCGAATCTTTATTAATGGCTCTCGGCATAAAGTTAGAATTTAGCCCCGTTTAATTGAGGAAAACTAAACTGCTATTACTATGACCAAATCCTTCGGACATGTCAAAACGGGTAATATATTAATCTGGGTAAAGGATTATTATATAATGTTGAATTTAATGCTGGTATTTTAGAATGTTTAGTTTGAATGTTATTTATGGCCCTTGTTTTTGATTCAGATATAATATTTACATAGGAAATATGTAGAGATGTGCAGCGTGTCTTTTGCAATTTGTAAAAAAGAGTTTATAAATATATATATGTATATATATATATATATATATATATGTATATATATATATATATATATATATATATATATGTATATATATATATATATATATATGTATATATATATATATATATATACGGAGTGTATATATAATACACTCCGCAACAAAATTATAGCACACATGCAGTTTACGGCTGACCAAGAAAGGAGTGAGACGTGTTGGTATTGTTTTGTGAGTGCTGTACGTATTTTCGATTTAAATACACGTTTATTTTCTATGATGCCTCGCGGAAAGGAACCTAGTTCAGATGAAATTGACATTGTACATATATTACAAAATCAAAAATATAATGTACACAAATATTAAAAAGAATGAAAAGATCCAAAGAATAAACATAGATGAGCAATTTTACGAGATGTTTCAAATTCTATGTCAACCACGCATCGAATTCTATGTCAAAATCGCTTACGCAGCTGGTGTAAAAACGGATGTGAAGAATGTTCAACGTCTTCTATACAATGCTGAGTACTCGAGGAGAAAGAAGATAATACTGAAGCCACCTTTAACAGGAAAACATAAGAAAGAACGCTTACAATTTGCGGAAGACCATATCACATGGAAAAAAATTGGTATCGTGTGATATTTTCAGATAATATTTCCAGGAGTTTAATTTGGATGACCTTTACGGATATACGTATTATTATTACAATTTAAGAAAAGAAGAGCTGATTCTGAGTCGTAGACAATTTCGTAGTGGAAGTATTATGTGTTGGGCTGTTATGGGTTTTAAAGGAAAGACAGAAATAAAATTTAATTTTTGGAACAGTGAACAATGCAAATGATATCAAATTGATCGATGAACATTTGGTTAAATACGGAACACAAATTGGCAGTCATAATTTTATTTTTCAACAAGACAATGCGGCTATTCATTCTGTGAAAGTGGTTGAAGATTATTTTTAAAACATAATATTCAAATTTTAAAGCGGCGAGTACGCTCCCCTCATTTAAATATTATTGAAAATTGCTGGGGTAATCCAGCACGTACCATAGCACGGTATTCAAACGGGAAACAGTATGATAACATTGAACAAATAAAACGAGCTATTGAAGATGAGTGGAAAAAGTTGAATCAAAATTACATCAAAAATCTATATAAAACATTGCCGAAGAGAATGATTAAGGTTTTAAAAAATAAGGGAGGGTAACACTCATTATTGAAATGAAAATAATAATATCTTTTAGTTGTTCATTTCTTTGCTTTATCTGACTGTGCCGCACAACGTTAGTATAGTAAACAATAGCTGTAATATTCATTTGAATGCCATGACTATATATACTATACCATAAAATGCAAAAGTTAAAAGTTTTATTTTATTGTGAGTAATAAAGATAAATGTATAGTGTGCTAAGGTTTCGTCACGGAGTGTATGCGACCTATATATATAAATATATATATATATATATATATATATATATATATATATATATATATATATATATATATATGATAAAACATACGGAAGACGATGTTTAACATCAAGTTATGAATTAATGTATCACGATAAAACAGTCCCGACAAACTTTCTTTTTTTTCTTTTATTTATTTTATGACGGAATATTGAAGGTAGTCACTATAATTCAAAACAAAATTATTAATGACGCGACAATTTTTTTATAAATTACCATGTTCAAAATTAAAAAGGTTATTATGAAACCAATCCAAAAACAGAGTTTTAATAGTATATTGCGTGTAATAATGCATCTCATTGTATCCTATATTTATCGTTGGAAACGCTGGAAATGACGCTGAAATGGAAACATGCTCATTTGTTGAATAGCTTTAAAAGAAAAAAATCAATTTTTATTTTTCTTAGCTACATTTTAACAATAGAATTTAGACTATAGGTTACTTTGCTTTATTTTAGTTTAAAAACAAAGATTGGGACGAAATTTAGATCCGTAATATTTCACATGTTCTATTTTTTTTCGTGGTAATACGATCACAAACTAGTAATATATTTCTATATATCTAAACTCATTTAATAACAAATACCAAGTTTTAAATTCTTATATCAACTAGAAGTGTCTAAGCAACACGATTATTTAACGGCGTAAAACGTACCATAAACATTTAGTCATTAAGTAAAATCACGAAGGTGAAAATGATGACTTAAAATATTAAAATTCAATAGTTAAACAATCATGGAATGACGTGCAAATACTAGATCTATCATATAGAGACAATGTAAAACTTTGAGGAATCCGTTTCAAATTGTGGAAATTATTTAAGTAAAATGGGAAATGGAAGCCGTATATAGTAACTCAATAAAAATATTTGATAATTTTAAATTAAACTAGACGAAAATAATAATTTTGTACAACTATGCCTTTACTAATAATGTTATACCATCGTCTTTTCAATAAACTTTCAGTGACATTAATAACAGGTCTGCAAATGTTATCTTTTATTTTTCCTTTTTGGATTTGATAGCTGATCTTAAGGTATTTTGGTGCGCTGATTACTAATATATAATTAGATTCTCCCCATCACCCTCAGTTTTTTTGGAAAGCCCTATGTATGAAATCGCAAAAAAACTTTACCAAGTGAAAAAATTAAATTAGAATAAAACAATTATTACATTACTTTAAAATATTATAAATTCATTTAAATAACGTTAATAAATAAATTTCATTACTTTTGTGGTTTCTTGTTATTTTTTCACCGAAACCCTAACTTTGCGATTTTCGCTTACAAAACCAACTTGGATCATCTCGCTTTAGCAACCAATAATAGTCTGCCATCATCCTTTTACTCCACCTTCCCTGACGATGTTCTATCTCTTTCAAATCTGATGAAATCATTCCCCTGCTCTTCACTTACAGCCAAGTTATCAGGAACGTAGTCCAAGTGCGAATTAAGGAAGTGAAGTTTAATGCTCATCGAACATCCCATTCTTCCGAAATTTTTAATCATAATTTGGACTTTTACGGTTTCCTAAGAAATGTTTCACTACTTTCTTAAAATATTTCCAGGCTTATAGTTGAATTTCACTTAATTTTTTTATCGAAAGTTGTGTCTTTCATCAATTTTCTTATGTTCGGACAAAGGAAAATATCTTCTTTCACTTTAGCTTCAAATAGAGGTGAAAAATTTGGTGTAGATATTAAAACCTTCTCCTTCTTTATTCAGCGCCTTCACATATTGTTTCATCATTCCCAGTTTTATGTGTAAAGGGCGTAGCAAAACTTTTTCCGGGGGGGCTTAAATTTTCTGTCACAACATTTTTGTTTCCAGGAACTAGTTCAGTTTTCGGTAGCCACTATTTCTTCTTCCAGTGTTGTCCTCTGTCTCTATTAATCTATCTTCCTTAACCCTCTTCTAATGATTTAAGTTAATTACGGTTAAATGAAGTCTATAGCAAATGACCTAAAAATCCAGCTTTTTTCCAATAATAAGGGTATGTCATTTAATTAATTGCGTTATGTTCAACTATTTATGAGAACTTATTCATTGTTATCTAATGTAACCATTTAGTATGTTTTTAGAAAGAATTAAAATAAAACATCAGTTCTTGACTAGGTTGGCCTAGGTACTTTTGGAAAAAAAACTATAGCATAGTTTTTTAATAACTAAAAATCTTAACATTAGTATTATAGCATTTTTCCCGTAATCAGTGCCCCAAAATCTATTAAAATCAGTCATCAAATCTGAAAGAGGAAAACCATTGTAGACTTGTGTAATTTAATAATTCATGATTAATGGCTTTTATCGTTAAAAAAAACAACTCTGGTAAGTCAATTACAACTTTTCTTATTATATATATTTAGAGCACTTAAAGTGTTGCCTAATTTCTCAACATATTTCTAAAAATAATCTTACTATCAAACCATAAAATTATCTTACTATTAAAATCATAAAATCATAGTAAGAATTATTTCACCACTTTTCGTCATTTTTAACCTTAACCATCAATCTTTTTAAGCTTCAAAAAAAGGAGGAGGTTCTCAATTCGTCGAAATCTTTTTTATGTATGTTCAGCGATAATTCATTACCAAATAGACCGATTTCCATGCTTCCATTAAAAGAGGAGGTTTTAGGGGTGGTCCAAAATCAATTGGACGATGATCTGAAGATGAAGTCTGGAAATGAACGATGGAACTCCTTAACGAATGGCAATAAATCAACTATGATTCAAGATATTTGCTATGAGTAGTTGTTACTCGGTAACATAATTACACGACTTACCAAGTCAGGGTGTGACGTTTAGTTCTGGAGATGAACAAATGAACTCCTCAACGAATGTTAGTAAGTCAACGTGATTAAAGATATTTGCTACTAGCTACTAGTTATTAATTGTTACTTTGCAAAATCACTACACCGTCGACCAGGTCAGGGTCTGATGATAAGTTCTGGAGATGAATAATGGAAAACCTTGACGGATAGTAGTAAATTAAACATTATTCAAGATATTTGCTACTGGTAGTTGTTACTTTGCAAAGTAACTACATCATCGATCATGGTATGATGATGCGTTCAAGGTTTGCGTGCAGGTTATGATGATACGTTCTGGAGATGAACAGTAGACTCTTAGTAGTTTTTACTTTGCAAAATAACAGATCAGGGTCAGATGATGAGGTCTATAATTCAACTCCGTAACGGATGGTAAATCAATTGTGATTCAATATATTCGATACTGCTTAGTTGTTACTTTAGTTATTACTTTGCAATCGAGAATCGAACTTCGCAATCGGTAGTTGTTACTTTACAAAATCTGATATTGGACTTCGGATATGGAGAATAGAGCTCCTCGACGGATAACTGCTAACCACTGGCGGCTACTACTATCGCTTCGTTTCTGTGCGTTGGTGATAACCAAATTTAAACAAAGAGGAAACTATCTATATACTAGCTTTTACCCGTAACTATTAATAATCATATAATATCATTAAATGTTAGTTATAGTATGATGATTAATATTATTAATCACTAAAAATTTTAAAATAAAATATCTTTTAAAAATCCGGTTTCAAAAAGTAGGTACAAAATAATTAACACGAAATAGGTACCTCCTTACACGCAATAAATAACTAAGTTATTTTTTAAGCGGTAAAATTTTGTGAGTACATTGGAAGTTAAGGTTTTAAATTTACAATATAAATTTGTTTAAGGTGGTCGGCAGTGTTGGTACCGACTTGAAAAATAAGTAACTCAGTTACTTATTACGAATAAATAGGTACCTACTTTGAGTTAACTATTTTTACCTTTTTAGTACCTACTTTTTTTGAAGTCTGTTTTTAAAAGATATTTTATTTTAAAATGTTTAGTGATTAATAATATTAATCATCATACTATAACTAACATTTAATGATATTGTATAATTATTAATAGTTAAGCATTACTGTGAAAATTACAAGATGTCATTGAAATATGTAATTTTTTAATTGTGTAATCATTAATAAATAAAAATCTAAAATCAATATTTCATTTAAAAATACATAATAGGAACAGGTATAATTTTATCGGGCTCCAGCGTAGTAATCAACAAATTCTTATTTAATCTACGGCTCAGATAATTAGCTCAAACTGGCTCTGCCAATGTCGATAAATAAGTTCAATTTCAAACATTTCTTTATTTGTGTAGTAAGAAATAAAACATATAAAGCCTTCTTTTTAAAAACCTAAAATAATGATTATAAAATAAATTTAACCAAAAGTGATCATATTAAAAACAGAATGCAAAACGAAAATGAGCGAACTTGTAGTTAAAATTTAAAATTATTCATAAATATTTGGATATATAAAACTAAAGTGTGAAAAGGAAATATAAAAAGCAGGAAAAACACAGAAGAAAATGCAAGAATTGTGATTAAGATAAATTAAAAACTTTTTGATTGATTTTCATTTGTATATGTATACATCAATTTGTGTATACATATAATTTTCATTGTCTTAAAACTAGGCCAGATACGAAATTAATTTGCCAATCCAATAAACTCTGAATCAACTATTTTAATCTTATATAAATGTTAATACATCTCGGCCCGCACACACGCGACCCAAATTCCAATATACCTCCGAGCAATTAAATGAATTCAAAAATAGACGAAACAAAAGCTCGAATCGAAAAGCTTTTAATTTCATAATTAAGCTCCGTTCAAACACACGTTTTATGCTTCCGCTCTGATTTATTAAAAGGAAATTCTGCCTCTACCATTGTTTTGCCGTTTCAATTTATCGCCTCAGCTTCCTGCTCAGCGGCTAGATAAGCGTGCTCCGCAAACATACAGTTTGATTATCACAAACTCGCGACTCTCTCAAAGGAAACAAATGATAAGAGCAGATTTAATTATTATTGTTTGAATGGAAAAGTGATAAGTGGAGGTGCGTTCAGGAAGAGATGGGAAACGCGCTGTAATAGCGACGCGTTTCGGTCGGCAGTTGGTCGATTATTTATGTGTCTTCTCTATTATTTGATTGTATTCTCTCTCGAGACGACGATCTTTAAATATATCATTTATTCTGTATCTAGATCGAATAAAGAACAGTGAATTAATGAGAAAGTTACCACATACCTGTTATTTGTTTTCCTTACATAATTGGTGGCAGGTTTTTACATACAAGTAACAATATAATCCCGTTTCTTGTCTCGTTATATATATATATACACACATTTATATATTTATATATATATATATATATATATATATATATATATATATGTATATATATATATATACATATATATACATATATATATATATATATATATATATATATATATGTATAGTCGTCTATATAAAAGAGACATTTTCGAAGCAAAATTCTGATAAAGAGACTAAAGAGAAAAAATTAGAAGTTTTGAAATTCTTGCCTATCTGTTTATTTGCAAGTATGGACTCACTCAAAAACTACTACACAGATTTTAATAAAACTTTCATGATTTTACCACATATGACTTCTCAAGTAATATAAAATATCTATTATTACGGCACAATTTTTCAAAACAAGTAATGAATTTTTACCTCATTTTTATTTAATTTATTTTTTGCAAAAAAAAACTAGTAAGTTAAAAAATTATTGTTTTATCACAGTGTCAAGAAAAAGTAAGAAGTATGTTTTATTTATTTTATTACAGTGAAAGTGTTGAAAAATATTCACGAGTAACTAAAATAAAAAACTTTATGCGAAAGATAATTCATATTTTCTTAAGTTTTCCACCAATAGAAATTGATATATGACTCACTCACTTGTTTCAGCCTTTTCAGATAAGCTAATCGGTTACATATTTTCTTAAACTATATCTTCTCAAACGTGAAAACGTTTCATCTTTTCTAACTGAAACAGCTTACACTCATGTTATAATTTAGAAGACATACGGGTTATTTTACGGATAAAATATTTTTTCAAGAAACAACATATTTTGCGATACAAGAGTAGGCGACAGAAATTTCTCAATTAATTGAGACTTCAGTTCTTCGTAACGTCGACGTTGAGTTTTTCTAATACTAGTATGGATAATACAAAGCAATGAAACTATAGTCGAATTACTTTAAGCTAACACAAGGGAAATCTGTTTGCAAACGAATCGATAGTTTGCCCGCGTAGTCCATTTTCACGCACGGTATTCAAACTTAATCTCTTTTCCAACCCCAGTGTTACAATTCAACTAACAATATCAATTATATTTGACACAAATCAACCGAAGACGATCCTTTGCCCGCACCGTCCACCCTCTACAATTCAATTTAGCAACGTGCGCCGTGTCCTTCCTCAGTCTACAGGAATTCACCTACTTTCCGCTTCCTTGCTGACATTGGCCACCTTCAATTTACTGGGAATAAGTTTAAGTCCTATTTCGTATAAAAATATTGTTTCCAATTGGTTATGTTGATTTCATGGTAAACAGTAAAGTTTAGAACCAATGCTATCGTTCATTTTACATACTTATAGTATAATAATATGTTTGATGTAAAAAGTTTAATTTAAAATATTTACTTAACATTCAATAAGTCAAGTCAGGTTTTATTCTTCCATCTATCCATTGTGTACAAGCTACATCTACACGAATTCTTTCTAATCTTTCTACCTCTTTTATTAATTATCCGCCTATTAATAGCAAAAGTATTTTAACATTATAATTTGTGTAAATAATACAAAATTATTGACAATAGATACTATCGACAATTTCATAACAAATAAGGATATAGAGCCCCGTTTTTCAGGGTTGCGTGCATGAAAAGGGAGAAACATAACCCTTATAAGATCATTCACATGTCCGTCTCTCGATCTGATGCAACCAGTTTTCTCAGTATGTTTGAGGCAGAAACTTTAAATTTGCCATAGTGACGAAGCATTATCCTTTTCCTGTATAAATCTCAATACTTAATATTCAAAAGTATCCATACGGAAATTTTGGGGAAGCTGCCAAAGTATTGAATTATTTTTTTAATTTCCTGTATAATTTTCTGCATTATACTGGGTGAAAGAACGACTCAATCAGAAAGAACGACAAATCTACTTATTTTAAAATCTTATGGGAAGTAGGAGGAAAATTTGAAATTTGGTATAATGATAAAGCAGAATAATTTTATTTCAGTAATCAATCCTCAGAACTGGAAATGGTAAAAGTGGTAAAATAAAGTATTTGGAAAGATTTGATTTTCTGTATGGTATAGGTTCCTATAAATGTATCAATTCAAAGAGCAAGTGGTTGGGATTCCGAAATAGTTTCTATATAGAATTTCATATAATTTAGTTCTAGAGTATATTGCCAAAAATGGCCATAAAAATATATACCCTTCCTACTCCATCTCCGAAACTGCTATACAATATTATGAGAAAACAGTGTTACCGAAACTTTAACTAAAGTTTAACGAAGATTTGTATCCATAATTCTACATTTCAAAGCTTTTGAGATATTTACGATATGTATACGCCTATAAAAGATATACTGGACAATTTATTTGCATCGTGAAAAATAATGTTAATGTATGTGATATTTTAATAGAAATAATATATTAACATTTATATATGCCTAAGTGTTTACAAAACCGTCGCATTGTTAGTGCAAAACTTAAAATGTTTGTTATAAAAAGTCCTACGTATAGAAAGTACCACGCTTTTTTCTAAAAGGAAGCATAATCAGCATCGATATTGCAAAGCTACATCACTAAATGATGATATACTTTTTTTATTTTAAACTTACAGTTTTACATGTCATCTATTTTTAATACTTTCAATTATTATTATTGGTCGAGTCTTAAGTCTTAACCAACTTCATCTTACGCAGCCGTCACTGTATTATTTTCTAAGCATTTTTCTTTTTATAGTGTGTTACCTATATCATTTTTGTTAAATGTCCGTAGTGAAACTAGAAACTTATAATTTCACCACGACCGGCTGTCTGTCTATCCGCCTGTATATCAGTCATTTTCCTTCCAAACTATTAATGCTACAAAGACTTGACATGGTTATGCATACTTATGATGCCTACAAGTATTAAATAAAATGTTTTAAAAAATTTTGGGGAGACGTCCCTTACATGTAAATTGAGGTGATTTTTTTCTCGTATATCTAATGTAGAATATCGTTGAAAAGGTATTTCAAAAATATTGGGGATATGTCATGAACACTTTCGATAATGGGATACGTTTACGAATTATCAAGCTTTAAAATGGTAATTCTTGTTAGTTTTTCTTGTACCCATAGTCTACCAGCTAAAGTGTTATTTTTGAATAGTTGCTAATTATTCACAATAGTATGATATATTAATTTATGTATGATGGTCGACCATATGACATGTAGTTGGGTCTCTAAAAAGTTTAAACAAACTCCATAGAAATGACAATTCAACTGGAAAAATAATTTTGTATTTTAAAATGTACAAAGATATACTAAGCGATATATTTATATATTTACATCGTGAGAAATAATATTACTTAAATATGCATCGTGTTGCGAAAAGTTAAAATTTCTAAATATTTTAAGATATATGTTAAGTACCTTTAAAAGCTCATGAGTACCTGAATGGACACTGAAACCTTGTAATGCGAGTTCTACTCGTACTTAACAGGATTTTTTTGGTGCTTTGCGGCAGCTCTTTTTATATATTTTAGTAAATTGTATCTTGATCTTTTGTTTTAGATAACGTATTGATTTTTTACGGGTAAATATCAGATTTTCACGAAACGTAAAATAGGCGTAGTACAGATGTACAGATTTTCACGAAACGTAAAATAGGCGTAGTTTATGATTCGGATATATATGTAAATATTTTCTTTTCAATTCGACAAATATCATAATACTGTAACACGACAGTCGATGTTTTCACTCCATATTAAAAATGTTGTATTACGTCATGTTAATAGAGGTCGCTACATGTGTACTAAATCTATTGCTCAAGTATCTCGAGAGAATAGGGCAGAACTTTTAATATTATAATTTATAAACAGTTAACACTTTTTATAAATTATAACATTAAACGTTAGTCATAGTAGTCTAGAAGTTAGAAAGTATCCGAGTACCCCGTCCACGCAAAAAACATAAAACCACTAAGCAATAAATTGTTCGTTACTGCGCCGAACGAATTTTCTCAATTTTGAACCTACAAAGCGCCAAAGTAGCAACAATTCACGATGCCATTGACGAAGCGAGTAAAGAAATATCGTCTGACAAATCAAGAGTGCTCGGCGAGATTGTCGACCATCGAATTCCTTCCGAGTCCTTCTCGATGCTTGTTTCGCTCCGTGACTGCGTACAAAAGTATCGCGTCCACTTCAACACTCACGGCTCGTTTGATGTCCCGCTTCGGCTCGAGCCTCGTATAGAACAGGCCAGTGTCTGTTGAGAATGTCCGTAATGAGGGAAAATATAGAACGTACACCTTGATGTATCGATACAAGTTCTGAGAATAGTTACATGTATTACTTTCATAAATATTTTATATTTTTTGTAAGCGTTTCTGTATTTCTGTTCGAGTTATCTCCAATCGAGGCGCACATGACTGTGATGATATAAATTTCCTATTTCTCCTATTCTTCGCTTTTTAAGTACACCTGTTCATACACTCGTATTTATTACTCAATTTACTTATATGTTAGAGATAATAATTTAGAGCCCATTTTTCGAACACCTTGTTCGCAATAAAATATTCTCGCAGTAGTTTCTTTACACAGTGTAAATAGCATATACAAGTAAATCCACAAAAAGATGTCTAAAGTTAAATAATTATAAATAATAACATTTGACTATTTCTGTTACTAGCCAAACATATTTACTGATAGCCACACTTATACTTAATTCTAATGTTTATTTCGCTGTTATATTTTACGTACATTTCTCACCACAGTGCAATTTAAAGTTTATAATGAAATATATCTCAACACGTTATTAGTTGCAAATATCGTATTCGTAAAGACCAACTAAATATATATCTTCTGATATTATTATAGATATACGCTTAAATTTCTCACATTAGACCTTAGTGACGCACCATTTACTAACAATGAAAATATACTATCAAAAAGATGAAGAATATTTATAATACCTACCTATACCTATATTCAAAAGGAAAACTATGTCCAAAAGGATCTTCTACTAACAACGACAAAAATTTTAAAAAAATTTGGAACGTGTCAACATAATAACATAATTCTTAAAACAATCGTTTTTTTATAATTTTCATAATACCGTAAATACATATACTCTTTCATAATACCGTAAATATCATATACTCTTTCATAATACCGTAAATTTCATATATGCATTATATGAATTTCATATGAAAATAAAATCTAGTTACTGACTGACATCATTCTCAAAGAAGAAAACGGCTTTTGTTGATACAACGAAAACCAGAAGGTTTCGAAGGGTAAAGTACCGCAGTAATTGCGAAACCTTGTCTTATAAATATTATTCAATTAGCAATTATCTCCAGAAACATTTAACGAATGGCTCTAAATAAATTTAGTTAATACACACGAATGTCTTTATAACTCGACGTGTGTGTGACGTTAAATAATTGATAGCGAAGGTATAATCGTAATGGAACACGCAGCATTGTACACATCAATTATTAAAAAAAATGGGCTCTGAATTCTTTATTAGCTCTTAAAGTTAATATGTTTAACTAAGCTCAATATACAGTAGCTTTTACTAAAGTTATACCGTGTAGATCGTGGGCGACTTCACCGGCAACAGTCAAATCTCGACAGTGCTTAGATGTTTTGAAATAAGAGCTATTAAGATAATTTTCCTTTATAAGACGTAACTGTTTATAAGTTACACGATATATTATTAATTTTAATGTGATTAATAATAATTCATCTCGAAACTTTGATGTTCAGCCGTGAATTAATTTAAAAATACATTAGCGAAATGAGCGGTTTCGTGTACAAATCCAGGGATGATATTAACTTGAAAGCTTTTTCGGTAAAAGTCATATTTGTTCCTTATATAAAATGAACCTTTACAACTGAAATGAGCTTCATTCAGTATAGGTATTTGTGGAGTAGTTTTAGTTATTTCGGTTTACACTAATTCAAAGACCGATTTTTATTACGTTTAGTTGAAAGGTAATAAAAATCGGTCTTTGAAACGCGGTTCTGAGAGGTTTTTAGTTTTACATTGACTCCAAAGCGCGTTAAATTTGTATACCGTTGGTGGGTAGATTAATATTCCTTTCCATAAAAAATTATCTTTATGACAGAAATTATATTAACACAAAGAACTTTTTCGACAGTACTTTAAAAACAAAGGTTGATTAAGGAGTAAGCTCCCACAGTCAAGTTTAAAGTGTTTACCTAAACCACAAACTTACAATGATAGCGTAAGTACAAAATATATATATTAACATTATCCGTTTTCAAGTATTCCTTAAAAAGATGGAGACACTTTTCTTATATCACCAATTAATATATTTAAATAGTTTTATAATAATAACACATATTTTTTAGAATTTAAAAATTTAATTAATTATAAAGCAGAACGCTTTTAATTTCGTCATATTCTTCTTTCTAATTCAAGATTATGATAAATTAAGATTGCGATACAATCATATTATGATAAAATTTTAGAGAAAAGGCTGGTTAAATTACGTGAACACGAATTTGGGGTTGATTTTTCTTTTCCCGCTGACTCCTGGGACTAAGCTTTTAAAGTGCAAACAAGAATGTTTGCTATGTGTGCCTTTCCCTTCTCGATACGCACGGCAAGCTTTCTTATTATGTATGTAAAACATATGAAAAATAATCAGAATAATGGCAATTGGCACCAGTAAAATTTCGATGCAAAATTATTCAAAAACTTACATCGATAAATTGAAGATACGTGTAAACAAAGTTATTCGTCTCAAATCTACCAACGTAAACTATTTCTGAAATATTTAATATTTTGCTACATCCATTTGTTTGAAATATATGTACCGTAACAGAAAACCTAGAACTTTATAAAAATACATAGTTATAGATAAGTACGTAATATTTTTCCTTTTATTTTCTCTCAAAATAATCCTTAAGTTGATAATTCCGAACTTTTATATTTTTGTTACTTTTATATATTTTTTATACGATTAATTTTCTATCTATAAATATTGGGTCCCTTTTTTCAAATGTTCAATAATAATATTTTATAAATAATGTATTTGCAGAAGAATATACATTATGTGTTTTCAATATTCGCACCCTTAGTTTGATGACATGCGTAAATACAAAGCAAAATATAACATTTCGTAAGAAAATCTCTATTTTGTGTGTGGTCGAATGTGCCATCAATTGCGGAACGCTTTTACAAATATGGAAAAGACATATGTCTGCAAATAAGTTTTTATTTGTAGGCCCGAGACTATACAGAGGTCGTTAAGGCTACAGCATACAATTTAGTTTTAGTAGCTTCTATAGTGATAAGACATAGTCGTCACACCAGCCGCATCACTTGGAAAGTACTCTGATATACATATAGTGCTGTAACAACAGAGTTAAATAAAAGAAGAAATATGTAGTTCTTTTGTTTGAATTTCGGAAAACAACTATGATTATTGTTCAATTTAGACCTTGAATTTATACTAAAAAGAAATACTGTTGGAAACTTCAAAAAATCAACGGTTAATTTTAAAAAAAAAAATTAGGAATGAACATTTCGGAATAAACACGAGTTATGCCTTTTTGGCTAAAATTCAAACGTTATATTGGTTTTGAGACATGAAACAAATAAGGAATAAAAATATAAATACAATGGATATTTTCTTACACTGATTACAAATGATTGAAAGTGGATAGATATTACACAAACGCTCTTTCAAAAAAAAATTAAATGTAAAACTGAAACTTATTCATTCGTCAACTGAACTCGTGGCTTCGTTTTATTGATTAGAAAACAAAATCTGCCTCATAGTGATTTAATAAAATATTGTATTAATCTCTTAACATTTTAAATTTATTATTTTAACCTAAAATCAAAGATACAAAGAAAATGTCAATGCAGTTGATGGTATTTGTAGTATAAACAGAAATTCATTTTGTAAAAATATTATTGACTCGTAGTGTAGAAAATGTTAATTTAGCGACCCGCACTATGATTCATTTACATTCAACTTATAATATATACCCTTCAACATCCAAACGATTAATAATTTTAAAATTTCCAATTTAATGATGCTTCTTTAAATTACTATTTTATAGTAAACGAAAACGATATGAATTCATATAATTTCGGTTGTAACCAATAAATAAAACCGACAAGTCTAAAAAGTCGTATAGTTAATACATAACGAATTGTGTAGGGAAACAACGAGATCACAGATAAATTTTTTAGTAATAATTTATTCTCTTCAATGCCTACCGACAAAGCAATAAAATACCGAACAAAAAGCAAGCACGTGGAAGCCTAACACAGATTGTCCCTCAGCTTGCGCTATTAAACAATTAGAAACAAGCCATTAGCCCTAGCTACATGGACCTCCAAGAAGAGGGCCTCCTACGCTTTTAAACCGAATGTATCGTTCCAAGACTCTCATGAATATTTAAATCGGGTTATTTATTTAATAAATTATTAAATTTTAATGATAACTTCGGTTATTTCGGTTAATTTTAATAACCGTCTACAGACAGGTTTCCCTCGCGCGCACTCGCGTGAACCACTCACGGAGTAGAAATCGACTTGAGAAGATATAATTATCAATGTTCAAGTTCATGAGACGTGATTTAATTAACTTGTTTTACATCGTTTTAAACTAAATTAGGTTCCAAGTCGCTTCGGATTATGTCGACGTACACATTATTTAATTATGAGACTTGTATTTGACGCCATATTATTTCGGTACCGCCGTTACGAAAACGCTTTGCGGTGAAAGATTTGTTTTTTTTTTACTCTAACAATATACTTAAAGTAAAAAAAAACAAATGATGTTTCATCCAAGAAATTACTATATCGTAATAGGCATAATACTGTAAAATATAAGTCGGGAATTGTGCTTTTGGATTATTTTAGATTGTTTGTTTGAAGTTTATTAGTGATAAAGGGCGGACAATAATTTTATTACTGAGAAAAGCCAGAGAACGTCATTTTTATAATAATAATATGATAAATTTCAAAATAAGTTGCATTCCGTTAATTTAGCTTTGATAAATATGTATGCGAACAAATAAGTATTGAGTTTGGTCACTACGTTGCTGCTTAATTAAATTAGTTATTTTCGTTCGTCTAATCATATTTACTCATATATGGATGACAAAAAAATATAAATTTCAATAATTCTACGTACGCTCACATTATTAACTAGTAATTAAATTGTATAATAAAATATCCTACAAAATTTTATTAACTCCACCTAACATACTCATAAAAATTCAAATACGATTGTAAAGACTTCAGCAAAATAGGCATTTCCTGATATTACAATAGATATTTTTTTTTATTTTTCACCATTTATCTTAGGAACGTATCTTTTACAAATACTAATAATATACTATAAGTAATCGATAAATAGTTATAGTAACTAGGAATAAATACTTATAGTAAGTAGGAAGCTGTCTTAAACAACCCACTTACAGCGCCAAAATTCTTTTAAAAAAATCATATTTACACACATAGTTATATCCAGTTTTAAAAATACCGTAATTATTTACCTATACCACTAAAATTTTGCTTTATATTTGAATAAAAAATGTGTAGTTAACAGTCTGAATACGTTGTCAAAAAGGAAAATCGCGTTCGTCGATACAATGAAAACCAAGAGGTTTCGGACCCATGTTTAGAATATTATTTGATGTTTGACTATTTTGGAAGATTTATTTATTATTTAAAATATAACTTCATATTGTTTGTTTATAGTGGAAGGTTGACAGCACTTAGCATAATGTGATGGTTTCGAAAAACTCTAAACAAAAAACAAGGCATGTACTTTTACATTTTCTAGTTGCTCAATATTAATTATGATAACATGAAATATTGTTTAACAAAACATAAAATCACTTTAACGTAAGAAAAAGAAACGCAGTATTTTTTATCATAGTGTTGATAAATCTTCTATTTTATTTCTGCCCAGGAATGAAAATCAAATTAAAAAACAAAACAAAAATTCGGCATTATTTTCTCAACAAACAACATTTTATTTATTTTTTTACAAATAGGTTTTTTCCAAACATTCTGCAAGAAACGAAAAAATATTGAATGTTAATTAATATCAAGCAATTAAAAAAAAATAACTAGCACTGCAATTTTCCTTATCTATTATAATGAACTAATAATTATGGTATTCGCACAATTGATTTATAGTATTTGCAAATAATTATCCCAAAATTTCCATACAAAAAATTGCATAACTTTGACGAAGATTATGAGTTACTAGGATTTAGGTATTTTATTAACAAATAACAATTAAACGTTGGCAAAAGCCTATAAATTTTAACAGGTTAAATCCACTCTTTGAAAATATATTGCACATATTTCTTTTTATATATCAGGAATATTATAATCAGGAAATTAATCATTTAAATACAGCGAAGAAAGAAAGACAACTATGTTGAAATTTAGTTCTTGGCTTTTGCATTTTAAACAGATAGTGGTGGCATTAAACCAGAAAGTTTTTGGCGAATTTTATAAGACGTTTAACTATGTAATTTATGATTAAAACATAAGAGAATTTTCATACGAAAACCTAGAGCAAAAAGTATTTGAATCTTAGTGTATTATTGGGTATTTTCCTTCTTAAGCGCTAAACTATTAACGGTTGGAAAAAATTGTTAATGAAAAAAAAGGAAAATGATATAGAAGAAAAATATCCAATGAACTAAATTAGATAGTCAATCGAGACGTAATCAGCGAAGAATTAATTACTAACATACCTGAACTTAAAAACCATAACATTTATCACCTACAACGTTTAAGTAAATGATAATTGAGACATAGTTTCTGGATGGCGTTTTATTGGTTTAAGCACGAACGTGCTCCCTCACGTTTGTTATAATGATTAGTAGAGCTATGTTAAAACCAAACACAGTTCGTACAAAAACAAACTACAAACTATGAAGTTAACCTTAATTCCCATCAACTAACTTCTAATTAGGTCTCACTTATAAAATAAGTGTCGACCGTAACTCAGTCAGGGCATCACTAAAATAACTATAGTCTATAACGTGACGCTAACAGCCGTAAAGATATGCTCGTAAAACAATAAAATATTTATGTATTGTCTTTACATGATAATTTCCAATGCGCTGTTTTATGTGCCCGAGTGTCAATTATAAATAATTTATCGTCTCCGTGTGGGATAAGTCATGCACAGAAGACCTTTGCCCCACCACATCATGACGTGTCTGGATGTCACTGCCTTGCATTTAACATAATGACGTTTAAAACTATTATATATTTCCAAATAGTGACAGTAATTTTGCTGAAACTAATTAAGTTAGTATCTAATATAACATTATAAATATTATGAGTTTAATAATAAAATATAAGTCAGTGTATATCTAAATATTTGTGTTTGATTTACCGTAATGTAAAATATTAATTAAAATTATTTTCGTTTTAATAAAAAGTAATGTAGTCAGTTCAATAAAACTTTCGTAAGGTCAAAAGTACAATAGATTTATAAGATTAAATAGTTTAATACATAGTAAATTAGTATATATAATAATAATTAATGTCGCAAATACTGCCTATAATATTCTAAATTAACCAAATTTTCCACAGATGTGGATTATTTTGATGTATATATATATATATATATATATATATATATATATATATATTATATTACGGAAATCAATGTTAATTTTTCACTTACTGATACTAAGTTACATAAAAGTAATAATGCAGTGTAAAAATTTATTTTCAGTCAATTATTTATATTCTGTATCTATTTTTCGATAAAATGAATTGCAAATATAAAAGAAAATTAATCTGAATTCGCTTAATAATTTGAACTGAATATACTAATTTTTTGTAACTCTCGAATGTGGAAACAAGACAAATTTTGAGATTAGTGAATCAATTAAATTCAGTAAAAAAATGTAAGTTACGCTAACTTTTATAAAATGTAAAAACACTCACCTTTCTGATCAAAATTTCTATATTGCTTCTCGCAATATAAAAATGTCCTTGTTCCTTAGACTGAAGAAAATAGAAATGAAATGATCGAAAACAAAATTTTAAGAAATAAACGCACTTATTACAAAATAGTTCCAATCCTTTATTTCTTGTGTTAAAGGAAGTACGTATCAAAATATAAATAAACAACTAATAAACTGATAAACACACACCGCTGTACCAAAACGAGTCCCTAAACTCATAAAATACGCTTAATCACAACACAAAATAAAAAACATAAATATGAACCCAAACAGTTATTGATAAATCGTAATATATATCGCGAACTGTAAGAAATCACCAGAGGCCGCGAATGACACAAGGCTCACGTCCTAAAAGCTCCGACGCCGAGCTTAAACTGACCGAGCGAGCGAGTAAGCTTCACTAAATATAAGACATCCATCCCTTTCCGTCGCCCCGCAAAATCTCTCATCGCCCGTCCTCTTCTGACGTGTTGAGAAAACTATATTTTATCAACTCGGTAAACGTAGCTAAGCGGTAAAAGTTGACTATATATAGCCCTTGCTATGTTTCAGACTATAGTTGTGTTTGCCTAAGTTATAAGTATGGGGTGGCTGCTACATAAGACATCTACGATTTTCTCGACGGGTAAAGACGCGTAGCTCTCATTTATCTCCGCGGGCGGCGGCGAGTCAAACCGAATGCCTCTACAAGACCTTGCAAAATAGACGCAATTGACACTTTTATGGAGCGATATTGACTTCTTAACTCCGACTGAATTTATTGTCGGGATAGGCATCAGCACGTGACCTTTTATAGACGTGACCTCGCGCCAACCACTCGTCGATGTTTCAGCTGTTTTATGTTCGTACACTTAAAATTGAGTTTCACAAAGTAACATTGGAACTGAAAGTAAATTCCTAAAATCGTTTCTCAATCGGCACTAACACAAAATTTTCTCATCGATTTCGTTAATCGCACTTTAACTGAGCCTAATTTTTACTGTCATAGTCTATTAATTACTTTTGTTTTAAATATGTAAGGTAAGTTATTTTAATATGAAAATATTATTTTATATTTAAATAAGAGAAACTATTTCTATAAAATAAAATAAAATACAATAAACAAGAACGGAAAAAAAACAACAAACAAGCAAAAGATATTTTTTTTACTTACGTATTTATTTATTTTAACTGGGTGTCTCAATGAGTACCCGATTGACCATGAACGCTCTGTTATAAATATAGTAAGAAAGGTGAACTTATCCCATAGATTACTTCTATAGTGTAGTTAAACTTGTAAAACTTTCGAACGTTCGATAGATTGTAAAATATGAGTATCAAGTAAACAAATCAAACCATGAAACTGAGATAGGTACAACGTCTGCTCGTAATAATAAACTACAAACCGTCGTTAAAACATGAAATCATTTCGAATGTACAAGTATTTTGTTTTTTTAAACCTCTGTACCTCAAAAAGAAACAAAAAAGGAACACATACAATATCACAAACACGTTCGCCGTTTATTTATCTGTAACAATAATTTTTCTCAGAAACCCTTTAACAAAGAAATTTAAAATTTAGAGTAGGAATAAAATACAATAAATCGCGTGGTTAACATTCAAAAATATTATTTAAAATTTGAGAGAGTTCAAATGTAGTAATCGATTTTGTTTTAATTCATATATCGTAAGAGATATCAATTGAAAGATCAAGTTACAAAAGAAATTTTATTTCAGAGTCCAAATTGATGTCCTTTAAAATGTCCATAAAAATATTATATATCTCACCCGCTTCATCCGCAAAACTGCCAATATTGATATATTATAAAAAGAGTTACTAGCAATTTATTTAAACTATATCTTAAAATTATAACTATAATTCTATATATCGTAGTTTTTAGGAAATTCAAGATAATTTTACGCCTACGAAACATGGACTAAGCGATATATTTACATGAGGAAAAACAATATAACTATTTGTCAATTTACTAGGAATATAATGTAAGCTTAAATTTTATAAGTGTCCAAAATGTGTAAAAAACCCGTGTAGAACTAATTTTACTCTCACTTAGCAGATTTTATTTATATTTTCTCTCAGATAAAATTTAATTCCGTGCAGTCTAAATATCGAATAATTTGAGAATCTGACATAAATTGGAAACAAGCCAAGTAAATTTTGAAATCGCAAATTCGGTTCAGTATTTTTAATACAATTTTGCGGTAAATACTCTAAGTGATCTTGACAAATATATGAAAATAATATTTTAAAAAGATATTTTGAATTTATATACCTCCCCATATATATCAAAGGCACGTGACGATTTTTTTCATGCACGCCATGGATTAGAGCGTGACTTGAAAGATCTTAAAAATAAAATCACGGTTTCGTTTGTCATTTTTCTGGTTTCGACACGCACTTTTCCGAGTTTTCATTTACGTACTATATTCTTACGAAAACTTTAGAGAAAATCCCATGTTAATCCAAATTTTTGTAGCTAAAAGATAATATGGAATAAGTTTCTATAGGAATAATACAATTAAAAATTGTTTCTTTTCAATTTAATCCTCAGGAGATAACTCCGTTTAAATTTCCAATGGCATTTTAGCTGATAATTAATTACATTGTAGTTACTTTCAGCCATTGTGATTAAGTAAATTTAAATAGTTTGTTATGAATCAATAAACTCTACTTTAGGTAAATGTAATAGTCAAGTTAGATATTGACTGATTCATTCTGTATGAGTCGGAGTTGGAAAAGTCAATATAGGCAGTTCTCGAAATCCTAACATGTTATAATAAAGTATATATATATATATATATATATATATACATATATATATATATATATATATATATATATTCATTTATTCATTATGTATGCTACGTATGTTACAATTGAATGCATCGATATGATTTTTCATATCCTTTTCATAAAGATTCCTCATTTCAGGTATTTGTAAATACTAGAAGCATTTTAGTTTAATTTTCCATAAACACTTTTCATTATATATTATATATATACATATTTCATATCATCACAACACCAGATAATTCCATAATTATAATAATAATTATGTTTACTAAATATCATTGAATATTTTAAATATGTATAGTTATGTAATTATTTTTTTATAATCGTACAATTGGAAATTAATCATCCAATGTTGTTACGTAACTTTACCAGTTCCATTTAAGTTCAATAATTAATTTCATAATTTTAAAATCAAAATGTCGTTATTGATTCATTCACTTGCTATATTAATATTTATAAACGAAATATTTATTAGCACAACTCTTTGATTGAGAGTTTCTTTTCAATGGAGATAAATATATCATGAATAATATTACTATTTTTATTTCGAAAAGTTTTAAAAAAAATCGTTACAGCAAATGTAAAATAATAAGAAATTGTGATGCTGGCGTTATATACTTTTATAAGATTATACAATTTGTATTGAATGCCTTCCACCATAAGAGACATATCTGCGATCGTTTCATCTTACTACCAAAATCTTTTGAATTCACGACCAAACTAAAGCGAATTCCAATCCTACTAAACTTAAATATACATAATACTATAATTTCTGCCATTTCAACCGAAGTTCAGAATCGGTTCCAATCTGCAGAATCCTGAAATTCGTGTTATTTGAACTGATAAAGATCCTTAGACTATCGTTTAGGCTAAAATATGACAAAGAAAATGTTAACTACCCTGAGAAAATCTAACTCTGTCCAGTTGTTCTTAGCAGTATTTCAACAGATGCGTATCACGGTGTACGAGGGTTTACGTGATCTAAAGTAACTCCAACCTGAAAGCAAGTACTTTGACCTTTTTAACACATAAGTTAAGTCTTAATAAAACCCTAAACCGAACATCCCCATTTTCGTTTAAATTTTATATCTTTATCTCAAACCATTATCAGACCAGTATTGACCACCATTTGCGTTTTACTGATACTAGCTTCAGTAGCACACTTAAAATCGATAACAAATCCATACATGAATTTATAACATATAAGAATATATTTTCGTTTATTTCTTTATTCAATTCTCTAACAAAAAATATTATGCTAATCGATCTGTAAAATTTACTGGCTGAAAAAAATGTTCAAATTTCAGTGAACAAGCTGAAAATAATTGGCCTTTTATAACCACATACTGATTCTGTCTCTTACCTTATATAATTAGCGGGATTAATTAATTGTTTGTCCAGTTAATTAAGTTAAAACCATTTAATATGACGAGTAATACTGAAGGGCATTTAGTTTTCGCTTATATCTATCTCTATTACTGTAAACGATACTGCAATTATCTCATGCAGCAATATAAATACATAAATAGAATTATACCTAGATCATAAATAAGTATAAAACAAAAAACTGTAAATGCTATTTATAAAGAAATAAGAATATCATCTCGGCAAAGTAGAATACAAACTTCAATTTAAATAATTTACTAGTTATTACGGAACTTTTTAAGTCACGAGTATCTGAAAAGACTTAAAATGTACGTAAAGTCGTACACATAGTCACTCAAGTACATATCTATGTGATCAGCCGAGTGGAAAACAAGCTGAGCGCGCTACTTGAGGAGAAGTTCGCGTTTTATGCGAACGAAAATGAATGAGCATTTTTTATCGTCTTCTGTATTTCAAAATCTACGAAGAAATCTTAATACGGTGTGAATTCTTTCGTCAAAAATCGTAATTTCCGTTTTCGAGCGAGGCGATACGACGGTCCACGTTATGAAAATCTTGGCGAGATCCATCATTTGTAAAGATTTAGGTATGATTATGCCGATTACAATTTTGAAGCATTTGTCTTTAAACTTAATTACGAATGTGTTATTTCGACATTACTACATACTATTTAAATATCATACCTTAATGCTTTCAAACTTTAAATCAGCATTGTACCTGCATTTTAAGAACTAAATAATTAAATCCAATTTAGTTTTACAGTGAAGGTATCATTTATCTTCTAGCATCTTACTTCCAAAATGAAACTCTTACCACAATCATATTAAAACACGTATCGTAACTAAAAAATAATTGCCTATTCATTTGTTAGCCAACGAGGCATATGTCGTCTTACATTTATTTTAACTTTATGGTAGATTTTAATCGTTACGCGGCTTGGTGTTAAAGATATTACACATAGAAACTTATGAATAGAAACAAAAATGGATGGAGCTGCAGATCATATAATTAAATGTGTTTGTGAACATATTACCTACGCTATTATATACGCTTATCTACCTCTATATAAGTAACATAGATAGTGTAAATTTATAGAATAGGTAAATCATAGTGAAATGTATCCCTATCAATAAATTAACGTATCAAAAACGATACAACTTTATTAATGTTGCTTAAGGATCGGTTATAAACACCATTCGTTTCTTTCTCTATATATTTGATTTATACTTTATGAATATAAATAACAAAAATTTTCTTCAACTCAAATTTCAAAAATATTACTTGAAGAGAAATACTTGAAGTCACATCAAGTATCTGTCGATTCAAAAATACTTGGGAGCATATCGAACAACTGTCAATTGTCAGTTAAATTTCGATTCTACAATTTATTAAAAAACAGGCGACAGTAGTGATAATACGTTAATCTGAAGATTTCCACTATGTAAGTTATAGTCATATGGAGACCAGTACTTTAACTTTCGTATTTCATTTATAAAAAACTGTGAGTCGATATGCAAATATAGACTCTAGTAATTATATACAATGATTCATTAAGCGAATAATAAGCATAAGAAACAAATAATTAAAACCTAATAGTTTGATTACTTGGCACCACAAAAATTAATATTACATATATTAAGTAAATATCTATTAAATTTTTAGTTTCAAAAGTATTTTTGATGCTTTTGAAGCAAATTTTAATACTATTTTATCATTGACGTGTCTACAGCTTTCCTTTTTAGAGAGATAGCTTGTTAAGTACATTAGTAATCAGTACAGCTTACTGGAAATTTGAATTATGCAACAAAACATAATTTGCCAAATGCCGTTGATTCCCTCACAATTATTTCCAGGCCAATCACAAAAACGAGTTGTTATTCCCAACGACTGACTTTTTCCGCATACTGATTACAGTATAAATTCTTACAAAGAATTTATACTGTAAACAAATTTGAAAGCGACTTTAAAATGTTTTAGACATGACATTGTTTTCCAAATTAATTTTCTGAAATTAATTTTCGTTTTCCTCAGTACTTATTGATTGACAGTAAAGTAAGTCTATATTGTATCAAATTTTGTGATTATTAGTACGTTATTCCCTCTTTTTACCCTTACTTCACACTTCATATAGCAAATATGTTAATCGGTTGGTATCGTATGGGTCTTTCAGGACTTCTTTAGTAATTCCCTTTCTAATTCTAATTCCATTAGACCATTTCTTATATACAAATTAATTGTAACTTAACTATATCAAATAATATATTTCAACTTATTTCTTAATAATTATGATATAAATGAATCCTCAATTTTGTTTACATTTTTTTTGGTATCTTACAAAACCATGCCAAAAGTAATTAAAAAAATTAGTTAAGAGAAAACTTTGTTCAATTCACATAAACAAGGAATTAACTATTACAAAATAAATTATTTTTATGACGCTGTTTATCAAACAAACGACATGCAAATTCTACTATCAATCACTGATCAATTATTTAGTCTTTGTAGTTACTGGATAATATTTTCGAGTGGTTACGGAGTGTGCAAATAAATTTTAAGAAAAAATTTTAGTTTTGGCAATGAATGCATGGCTTTTAAAAATACAGTACTTTTATACTTTTCCTATTTACCCTAGTTATTTAGTTGCTACAGTCGCATATAACTTAAATGAAAACAACAGTAATAAATTGTCCAAAGTACTCGATTAGTCGTTGAGACTTTTTATCTAGTTAAATTGGTTAGGTCAAGTCTACCTTACAATACTAAATTACCAAAACGTTGAATTTTTGGACCATTTATATATATATATTATTGCCCACAACAACTTCACGGACTTGGCGTAGAAAGACTTACTTACTTACTTCTTTCTTAGTATCAGTGAGCAGTTTTTCACGGTCGCCAATTCATTTCCAATTAGACAGGTATAAATTTTGCATTTGATCATATGTTTATTATATACTATTTAGTTACTATATATTATTATATAACTTAAACGTCACTCCGTTTTCTGTATTTAAACTGAAAATAAGGTAAACGAATAGTAAGTCGCAAACCGTCAAACATACCAAATTGTTATTTTGGGAACATTTCGATCGCCAGATACATATTTCTATTCAGGCCGATGCTAAAGGGCCGCACTTCCAGTAATCGCTGCGAGACGCGATGGAATAAAGTTCCTTAAATTAGCAGATTCACAGTGTTATTAGTTTTTTACAAATATAGAAAAGTCATACCTCTGAGGTCATTCCGACCCCCACAATACCATTTAAGAGTTAACTGTTAACTGTAACCACTAAAGGCTTAATTATTTTTATTACCCTATAATGGGAACTAAAATAACAATTATCCAATTTATATATTAACAATGTTGAGACAATCAACGTAAACATTTTTGTTAGCGTCAGTTCTTTAGTTTGGCTATTTTTATGTAAAGAAAATAGAGCAAGTCATTAAAGGTCCTGCAACAAATTCCATACCGATTTCGAAAATAATAGTGAATGACATCGAACGTTAGACTAGAAATTAATATAATAATACTGAATAAACATTTTCAAAATTTCCCAAACGTAAAATTTTATTTGACGAACATATCAATTTTGAACATTTTTTACCGATTTCTGTTTTGAACTATAGAACTAATTGCTTTACTACCTTTTTTCTATACACGTAATATTCCAAACGAATTAAAAGATATTAACTTAAACGAATTAGACAATATGAGATTAAAGTGTAATTCAATTTTTTAAGGATGTAGACATACTATCTAGAACATTACAAAGATATAATACAAACAGCCTACCCAACTGATCACATAAGATCGGGTAGGACACCCTTCCCAATAAATCAATGATGCCCTGCCGCAGTCAGCGCTTGCAATAAACCAAAGTGCATCCGTGTTTTCTCGTCGTTTGGACGAGCTGTCTGCCCGCCAGTCCACGCGATTAGTGCGTGCATCGCGTCCGATAACGAGCTTGCCGTGGTATTGAATGGTTAACAAATTCATGTACCTCAGTGCCCGAGTGTGGTGTGGTTATATTTTTTATTCATGATTTTTCAATTCTAATTTTTTTTCTAATTTGCCTTATATATTCTTATAATTGTTTTCTAATTTAGATGAGTGTTGCATGGTTTAGATATATTTATTTAAACAGGAGGCAGACGAAAATGATACGTAATTAATTTTTAGGGTTCCCTAGCTTAAAAAGAAAATGAAACCCTAATAGGATCACATCGATGTCCATCTGTCTGCTTCTATGCCTATCAAGACTTTTTTTTCAGGAACCGGTGGAAGTATCAAGTCAATATGAAATACTTCGGTATACGGTCCCTTGGAGCTATAAAAAATCTAGCTTCTAAGTCAACGCAATAAAAAAAAACAAAAATAGGCCGTTTATGCTGTGTTTTTGACATAAATAAATCAAAACCTATAGGTACTTCAACGTCACCACCGAAATTATAATAAAAAAACAATCGTAACCACCGAAAATTATTGTAAAAATATCTGACCAAACTTTTCGCATCATATGTTTGACGATTGTTTTTTTATTATAAGGAATAATGTCATATTTTTGTCAATTTAATATTATCGTTATTAACAATTTAACTTTGTATTAATAATTTAACTTTATTAAGATATTTCAATAAATGTGTTTGAAAATAAAATAGATTTGTTTACTTTTTAACACCGAAAATGATTATAAATTATAGCATCTGACCAAACTTTTAGCATCATAAGATTCTGATTGGTATATTACTAACTATAACTATACTATTTATCAGCATATTATCTCACACAATAGCTGAGAAAGAGACTATAATACTTAGAGACATGGATATCTAATAATCAATTAATTTTTTTCCAATTTTGGTATAGAAAACTAAAAATGCCATGTAAATAAAATTGTGCTATTCAGTATCCAGAGTGAAAAGTATTAGAAAAAAGTTAATAAACGTTCGCATTTTTCTGTCAAAACTTACGTTTTAAGGTCGCGTAACGAAATAAAAAACGCTTACCATCCATCGCAACTTCTTAAATTTACTGATCTATCATTAGAATAAAGTATAATCTTTAGTATAAGCACCAAAACGTTTTGCAATGTAAACTTCCGTCAGTCTAATTTTTGAACTGCGGACTTGAACCAATCTAAAGGAGTTCTTACTGGCGCTTGAGTAGAATTTTAAATTGGAAATTATTTCAGTTAATTTGGATCTATACAAAGAAAAAATTATTATCAAACCCATTTTAGAAGCTATATTCATAAATGTTAAGCACTAGTTTTAGCACGCTTCTTTGCCACTTTGGCACGCGTGGGTGCATGCGTTCGTGCGTGCGTGCATTCGTGCATGTGTGTATGCGTGCGCGAGCGCTTACACTAGCGCGAGCGTGCGTGCGTGCGCGTACGCGTGCGTATGCGCGTGTGTGTGTGCGTGTGTGCCTGTGTCCGTGTGTGTGTGTATGTATACATACATTTATATGTTCTTCATTTTTAAACTGCATATTTTATATCACGGGTTACTAATCAGGTTTGATAAATGTAAATCAAATTCCATTACGAGGAAGTTTTCCGTCTCGTTTTATTACCATTTTAACCACGTGCTTTTGCTTCTACATCTTTCTGGTGATTTCATATTAATATAACCACTAATTAATATGACACGAATTATTAAGTTGATGGCCTTAGAAGGGATAATTTTTATACTTCTAATTTAGATTAAATTACACATCTTTCTATTTTATAAATTTTTAACACAAATGATTCTCAAAAACTACCACTTTGTTATAACAGGTTTTTAAGCTTTATGTGTCATGTTGGTAATGGTAACCGTCACTATCGATTGATGTCATATAGCACATGGTTTCTTTATCATTTGGTGTCTGTAATCCTGCAGAATTGTTTTATTCGTACTGGTGATATCGAAAAAATTACGTAGGTACAAAATCCAATATTCATATCTATATAGGTACCAATACGGCGTACGAATTCAATATTATTTTTCTAAATGCAATAAACATGAACAAAACCTTTCAATAATTTTCTTTTGTCTTTCAACTTTTTTAATTTTTAATTAAAATTTTATCTTATTATCTCAAAATACTTCAAATCAAAATGAGAAATTATTTTAGAGAGATTGCGAATTTTAATAGCCCAAATTATAACTCAGGCACATAAATGATACATAGAAAGATAAAGTTTTATTATGCAAACAAACCCCATTATAAATGCTACAATAATGGCTTGGAAACCAAATAGGATTAAAACCGCAACTTTAAATAAAAATAAAAACTGTATTAATAATAACAACGATATAATCAATCGAGCAGTTAGATTGCTCGACAGCGCATATTATATTACAAAATTTCTTTCCATGTTAAAACAAGAATAAAAACTTTTTATCAAATTTTGAGTGGTCAATGAACATGATAGGTACTTGTTTAAGGTTTGTTAATTAGTTATCAGTTAAATTATAGGTAGTAACTGAAACATTTCCATAGAAAATCGCAGAAATGGTTCATACGTTCAATTTAAAATTTAAAGCTCCCAAACGAGCCAAAAAACCCTTATTACTCAGCTATATTTTGTTTTATCATTTAGTTAGTAATTGGCGGTAGTTACGATCTTTGTTAAAAATATTCACAAATATATGAAACTAGGAGCTCGATAGTAATGAAGAATTTTATTATAACAATAAAAATCAAACGTTAGAAGTAATCTAACAGAACGAAAACTATTGGTTAAAAATTATAATATTTAGTATTTTTGTTAGAATTAACTAGAGTTGTTCTAATGAGTTAATTGTACAACGTCAAATATGAAACATTGCCTCAATGTATGGAAGAAGTTGGAATCGGATTGTGAGTTGTCAATGTAAAACAAACCATTCAATATTAAGCTTAACTCCCGAATCTCGAACTTATTGCATTTTAATTACGGAACTTTCATAAAAAAAGTTACACACGTTAGAAAAATTGTTCGATCTCAAGATTCCGTACTCTAAAAGTTCTCTTTTATTATGACAACGCTGTTCTTCCGTCCGTCGGTGTATAGGAAGTTTTTTCTTTCTAAAGTATAAAAGAGATGTGGATTTCAAAGTATGGATAATACAGGCATTTTAAATTTACACATAATTTGTAGCAACTTAATCCAAACCTGAAATCGTGTTTAAAACTATACATAACTTTACTTTAGGGGGACGTCTACATATGGAAAAGATCGCTGCTTAACAGTAACTACTATTTTTTTACCTATGCATGTAATATAACATGCAAAAGAGCTTTTTGAATATAATACAAAGATTTTTCTCAGTTTCTTTTACGAACAAGATATTATATTATGCGAAGATAATTTATAATTATCCAAATCATTTATGGTATTAGTATAAACATAGTTTATATAAGTAAATTATATACCCACGATTTATTATATTATATTTTCCAATGAAACAATATTACTGACTATTAAAAGGAATAGACTGCTCAAATATTGAAATATATAAAAGATAGAGCCATAATTATGAAATTTACGCCATTATAACCATAGGTTAGTGAGTAGATTGTGTGAATGGGATAGCATCACTGTGAAAATATTAGCGTTGGAGTTTTAAAAATTTAACAAATATATTACGTTTGGTTTTGTTACTCTTCCGTGGGTTATATTTATATTTGACATTTGTTAAAAATACTAAAAGAATTTAATTATTGTTAGTGTATTTAATGCATTTAATTGAAATATAAGATGTTTTGTTAATATTTATATAAAATTCTAATAACTTAAAGATGATAAGCTTTTAATTAAAGTATTTTCTATAATCCCAGGAACCATTTTGAAATAAATTCTATAAAACAATGTAAAGGTAAGCAGCAGAGAATCGCGCTTTTCAAGTAGTAAATTCTAACTAAATACTAAATAAAAACAAGGCTGATGATATGTGTATTTAATATAAGATCATTGACGAAAATAACTTTTTTAATATATTTAAGTGTGTAAAGTCAGTTCGAAAACCGTGGAAATAAAAAGTTTTATATAGAACCTGATACATAATACAATGCTTTACTACCGTAATTTGTAAAGGTGTACATTAAAGTCTTTGCTTCGAAAAAATATATACAAAATATTTTTATGATTCGAAAAATTTTCCCACTAATCCTCACAGTACAAAATTTAACATTTGAAATAATTGAGCATCACTTTACTATTCCAGTAAGAAAATAATCCAAGCCGTTCAAAATAAAGAGAAACACAGTTCTAAAAAGACAACTATTGTAATAAGAAATGAAAACCTAGCAAACCATCAATAGTGATGTACTTATTATGATAAATCAAAAGGACTGTTGCTCAAGTAACTTTTCTTTAGAGTACTGCAAGTTCTTTAAATAAATAAGTTTTATAATACAATAGAATCACTCGAACTATATTTATAAGGAAAATCAACTAAATATAATAAGAGTCTCACCTTAATGAGGGAGTATTTTGCTTCTAATATACAATTAAATTACAAAGCAGGCAAAGTTCCAACTTGAGAGACTGGGTGTGCTTTATTAGTTGTGGGGTTTCCAAATTTTATTACTACGGCTCAGCAAAACTTTAATAATATAAGAAGAAAATTATTTTAGCCAAAATAAGAGAAAATCTAAAATAATAACCTTTATATTAATAGAATATTTAATCAATCTCTATTACTACCGTCCATAATCATTTATTTTGTGGTACGCTGCTATAGTGCTTAACAAAGCGACCTAAACCATCCGCTAAGTCCGTTGATGGTAATAGTATTGTGTTTACACAGACTATGAAAAGTGATTTTCAAAATGTACACTGTACTCAGATAAAGCTTTTGCACGTAACACAAAAGGATGTTATGAGAGATCTTAAAATTTTCATAATACTACGACGATACTAATAGGAAATAAGGTGTAACACGATGTGTCATAAATATATTATTATACATTCACAGAGACAAAAACATAATTCACAATAACACATATTTCAGATATATCTTAGTACTTAAAAAAGAAAATATTTCATGAGGTATAATACAAAATGTTTTATTTTAACTTACTCAAGGCTAATTTATTGATAGAATAAAATCAGGTAAAACAAATTAAGTAGTCGTACGCCATAAAAGAAAATATTTATTACGAAAAAGAATAATATCATAAATAGGAAGGAGCTTGGAAAAAGATATGTACATTTTATGAAATATACAGAGCACGAAAGGCGATATAATATTTTTTTTAATAGAATTGTTAACACACTTATTAACGCTGAATTATGCATCAATTAAATATTATAATTATTAGAAGTTATTCTATTCAGATTTTTCGTCGACGAATATGAAGAAATATTCGTATTCAATCGCTACTTTTTTGCAGTAGAAAAAAACGGTTTTTAATAATAAAATAGAGCAAAAATTGCCAATTTGAATTAGTTGTCGTCAGGAAATTGGCGATGAATGAATAGATAAATATAATTTATTGAAGTTATTAAACAAGAAAAATACTTTTTGATTATATTCTCTATGAATATAGCCCTTTGAACTTTTATTTTTTATGAATAGGGTTGACTTTTGTTTTGAAATCGTCACTGTGAATTCGTTTATTTACCGTATATACGTATTTTGTAATTATATCACTATTAGGATTCCATATCTTAAAAGTAAAACAATTATAAGATCTATCAAGTTTCCGTCCATCTGCCTATCGGTCACAACCATTTTTCTCAGAAATCGTTCACTGAAAAAACTTTTATGGTCTAGAGATAAAGCATATTAACTTATATATTTCTTAACAGATATAACAAATTTTGAAAAGAGAGAGAGAGAGTAGAGTATCGCTTTTATAGGCTATTTATAAGAATTTTAATTCTTTTAATAACATGAATGATGAGCAAGCGTTTTAAAATAATACTAGAAACCTAATATTACAAACGACTATTGTATATATAAAATAATCTCTTGCTCATACTCGTTTCACCATATTATCTAATATATACATGATAATTTGCAATAATAATGATTGTTGTGGTGGAGAGTAAGAATATAATGAATGTCCGATAGATGAAGAATATTTTAAGACAAGATAATTTTTGGAAATTTCGTTTGTACAGGCATCGCGTAAAACTATTGGTCTTCTTTAGATAAAGATTTTTGAAAAAAGCGTATAGAATAACTGAAAGTACCATTTATTTTTCGCAATGGTTTCAGTCAATCAGATGACATGCGAATTTATTATATTCAAAAATTTACTTACATTGCCTAGGCCCAACAACAATAAAGAAATGCTTACCTACCAGACGCATCATAATTTTGCCAAATGTATACTACTATATGGTGCTACGTGTAATTTAAATCGTGGAATTAGGGGTAGGTGCGTGAGTAAGCAATCCAAATGCAGACGCACAAGGGCAGACGTCGTTATTGGTCGTCTCCCGTATATAACATTTTTCATGTTACATGTATTCTATATAAACCTACTTTGTTTCCACAATTGGTTTAAAATTTTAATCTGTTTTCTATATTTGTAATTTGATATAAATAATTGGTAAATTTTTAATTAAATTTGACTTTTATATGCTTTATTGCATATACGATAATAAAACTGTAGAATTAGCGTACCTATACCATGGAAGTATTTACGAAAAATAGATTTATTTTTATCATAAGAAAAGCAAAAGAACACAAAAATAATATTTTTTATGTCTACTTATCTTCTGCAAATCTGTTCACTTGTTCGTACATCGGTATGAAGAACTAAAGGGATATCAATGATATTTTTACTGATAGATTCTGTTGAGTAACATATATAAGTTAGGTTTTATCGCAATCCACTAACTAATCCGAAGATATGATAATTTGATATTTTATTACAAGGCGGTTTTACTCAAAAAAGTTGACTATCATAAATTTATAGATTATAAATTTACACATTAATTCAAGACTATTTTCTGAAAATCTACGGAAACAAAACCGTGGGCACATACATGGGCACATACGTGGATACAAGTAAAGTTTTTCCGAGGTAGTGCATAAAGGATTCAACAATATCAAGAAGTTTAACAACATTAGCTAAATGTCTGCAATTTTAATTATTCTGATGAAAAAATTTAGTAGAAAAATATATATCTTGAATAAGAATTATTCTGTAAGTAAAATTGTAATGGAGTAAAAAATTTTAAATCAAAGCTCTTCTATAGAAGGTTAAAAGTAAGAAAGGATATTTCTACCACTTTATTTTAATATTGGACACTATTTATGCTATTTCATATCTATACTCTTTTTTATTTTCAGTTTTAGGTCTCAAACTAAGTCGAAACGAAAATATACGTAACAATGGCATTAATATAAAAGTTTGGGAGTCAGGGTTCCATGCTATGTATAGCGGGGGTGAATGGTGAACAGTCTATTTTCATTAAGTTTGTTCCTACGTAGGGAAATATGGCAGACGATTTTGAGAAAAAAAAATGTATATTATACTTGTCAATAATAATTAACGTCACGGGCGGGAGGCGGAAAGCAGGGAGAGTGTTTCGGTAACTAAGTTATGCTTTTTAATACTCGCTACAAGGGCTCGGTCGGCCTTCGTCATTTTCGATGAATAAATAAATAGAATTTTAATAATTTATATCAATGATAGATCTGTCTTATTTCGCAATCGAGTAGATTTCACTCACATTATATTTAATTATTTCGCGCTTGTTATTTATATCATCAACATATTTTACCCCTAAGATTTGAAAGCATTACATTTTTTTACTTTAAATTTCATATTTAATTAATCTACTGAAGTTTGTGATGCATATTTAATAGATAATATTCTAGTAATATTACAAATTGTTAGTATTTAACAAAATAATTTAACTCAAATATGAATAATAAATACGAATCGACTAATATATCCATCCAAATGATTAATTTGCTTGAAAATATTATCCATGGAAAAAGGAAATGTTTAACTTTTAAACTGTTTTATTGTCCCTATGCCATTTAGCCAGATATAAAAATAAATGATTGTGCAAAAAACTCGAACAGTAATTTGAGAAAAAACAAATACACGCAGAGGTTAGAGAATATTAGATAAGTATGTATGATAAGACGTAATGTAACTATTAAGTTAACAAAACTTTAATAAGCAATTTAATATATTTATTGCATACTGTCGTCGAACGCTGCCCACCACGGGGTCCCGGATTCGATTTCCGGCCGCTCATTAAGGGGGACTTGACTAATATTCTGATTGTCTGCAAGGATTGCTTTCGAAGTAATAAGTCTACCATATGTAGATATTGTATTCATTCAAACAGGTAAATTAACAAAGAAATAATTACTGACAAAATACAATATTGATTCAATAAAAACAAATAATGAATAAAACATAAGGCTGAATTATTCCAAAAAGATTAGTAATATTTATATAAATAGATAACGAGCGGTCTGGCGGAAAATCTATGAAACAAAACTTTCGTCAAGATGAATTTTATCTTTACATGAATCATGGGAGTCACAAATATTAAATATTCTAATTTTCATGGACCTCCTAATGAATGCTAACAAAATACCTTAATTTTTGTATTAATTAATAATGCAATATTAACCTATTCAACAGGAAAAAATAGATTGAAAAATGTTTTCTTATTAATTACACGAGACAGAAAGTTTATTTAATTATAAGCTTTAAATTTGTTGAAAAAACCAGAAAAATTATAATATTAAAAATATAAATTATTTTAGTTTCACAACGTTTTTATTTCAATGTATGAAACTTCATAACAATTCCGAAAAAAATGTTAGCTCGTTACGAGCGTATCTACTTGAACCATTAAATATTTTAACAATTATACTACAATACTGGCAACAATGTCTTCTATTATTTTAATATATTTACCGCGATTGTAAAAAAAAGAATAAAGAGTTCCTCCATTTGCAGTTACGAGAGTTTTTCCGTTTCCATGTACTTGCTTTTTCTGCGCATACACAAATTTTTCCGCGTGTTCATGTACGCAGAGCACAAAGTATAAATTTATATCAATCTGAACAAAAGAGCTTATAGTAGAACATAATTTCCTCTTTACGACGATATATACTTTTTATGCAGTATTTGTCAAACATAAGCATAAAAGATAGTTTTATGATCGCACTTCGGCTTCAGTGTGCTGAGCTCCAATGAAACACACCAGGGTTACGCTTCGAGCGGTGCACGGTTCGCATTTTAACTAATAACTCCCTCTTTAATATCTCTTAAACCAAAGTACACTTAGTTTATATCACAATGCAAACTAGTTTCATTTGAATTAATTTGAGTGCACTGAACTTCTATTTAAAATCGAGGTAGATAAAAATGAACTTTCATAAATAAATCAGTAAAATACGAGTAGAATCCATGTTATGAGGGTTTCGTATACATCTGGACATACAAATCACAAAATTATGGTGAAAATTTTAAAAACTATATGCCCTATGATTCGCTGCAGGTTTCCTATAATCTCCTAATCAGTTCCTGTTGACTTTTTTTCTCCTAATTTCTGATTCACGTGTCGCGGAAAAAAGTTGGGTTGAGGTAAATTCAGAAAAACATATTTTTGAATTTCTTTTCTATATATGGTGTATAGACAATGTATAGAATTATAAAAATTTAAAATTATCATTACCAGCCACCTTTAAAATTATCATGTAAGTATTTTAGGGTATTAGCTACTGCAAAACTTGAGGGTTGAAAAGATCTATTACTATGTTTTCCGGAAAAATCAGCTGTGAGAGACGTGGTTGCTTTAATAAGGGTTTTCCTTTTGAAATATAGAACCGTAATATAAAATTCTTATAGTAATTTTGCTCACTTTTTACTGTAACCCTCGACATTCAATTACCTATACCACTTAATAGTAACTATGATGAAATTATTTAATGATAATTACCGAATTTTACTTAATATCAACCTTTAATTTTTACTGAAATGAATGTACTGTGGCTGTGTGTTACTGAGGTTTTCTGATGAAATTACTCAAATATTTTTAAAAGTGTATTCAACAATAAAAACGAAATTATGAAAATCGAATACCCGACCGCTTTGAAAAAAAACTGAAAGGTCGAAAAACAAGTTGGATAATGATAATTGTACTGAAAGGTAATCATCACTGAATTGTAATTCCTGTAGGCGGCGTTCAGTTTTGAGATATCGATATTTTTTTCAGTAGAACATTTATTAAAACTAAACGGCGAAACTACAGCTTCACAATGCAGTGGCTATTATCTTTCAGTGAAATTATGATTATCACATTACTTTTCTACTTTTTCAAGAAACTACGCCTATTATAACTATTTTTTTAAAAGAGTTAAGAGGTTTTACAAAAAACCTCATAACCATTTCTAAAAACCTGTCGGATGTCATTCTTTTCGATAATTTAAGCGATTTTTTTTTCAATTCTCTTTAGTCTGCCAAAATGTTTTTTTTTGGTTCTAAAAACCTAGCCCATGATATTCTTATGATAACTAGAAAATACAGCGAATTAAACATACGTAGGTAAAAATGTGTGTGTATAAAGGAAAATTACATCAAATCATTCGATAATTTGAGGGAAATCCCCAACCAAAAACCTACATATACTTCGCTGAATGTCTCGTAGCTGTACATAAAGATATAAAGGTAGAGTTCCCTTAAATTAATAAAAAAACTTGTCAATTACTTTATAATTTTATAATTAGAGCCTTAATAATTTGGAATAGTTTCCTTTTTAATTTCGTTTTATGTAATATTGTTGTGAATACTTTTTAGGTATTAAAAAATATCGGTTAAGTTGCGGGGAGATGCAGACACTAACAATATGGTTAATTTACAGCTTAATGCCTCGTAAATGGTTTCCCATGGTGATGACATATCCCCAATATTTTTGAAGGACCTTTTTAGCTATACCCTACACAATAGGATGTGCGTTTGCAAAAATCACAATCACAATCTACCCTACATGCGTACGTGCCCTAAAACGTTTTTCAAAAATTGTATAACTCCTAACTTTGTAGGCGTTATAAATATGTACGACCACATATTTATAAGAACCATGTCAAATGTGAGCTTTACGGCACTAATAATCTGCGAGTAAAATGTCTGTGACATACAGATGAACAGACAAACAGACATTACGAAACAATAAACATTCCCAGATTAGCTGCGGAACCCTAAAAATGAGCATGTAACTTTAAGCAAAAATAGAGTTTTTTCTTGAACGTAACAATACTGATATATATATTTATGAATATATGTACGTATAAACGTACTTACTTCTAGAAAGTTCTTAAACATATGACTGAATTATGTTTCTGAACCTCAAACTGAAAAAAGAACAGTTGAACATACGAGGATTTTTCTATCATAAAAACATGAACCTGAAGTAAACCGTAGCCTATTTACATTTGTGAATGCAACTTAAAATATATAATTTTATTGTAAAAAATTAATAATTTACATTATTATTTACGTATTTTTTTAGACACTTACGTGCTTTAAATATACTTCAAAAACAAAACCTCTTACAATCAACGTAATTTGGATATTCTAATCTTGGAGCTCATAAACTATTCCACAAACTTAAAATTAATGAAGGGTATATTTTGTCAGAAAATAAAAGTTATGAAGCAACTTTTTATAGCGTTCTAACAATAGGGGTATCAGATGACAATTTAAAATATAAAGATTGAGACAAATTATTATAGAAATGTATGAAGGTAGCAGAGTTTCCATGACTTTTTGATATTTGATGCGATATAATTGTATTCATCTTTTACAATTCATTTTATAATTCGAGTTTCATACCTCAAAAGCAAAAACAGAAACCTTGTTAGATCACTCACGTGTTAGTTTTCACTTTGAGTAAACATTTTTAATTTGACATAATAATGAAAAATTTGAACTATCGTATATCTCAAAATAGAATACTAAAAAATATTCATAAGGAAATTTTAGGGAAGAAAAATAAAAACTCAAACAATTTTTAAATTTCCATGATGTGTGGATATAGTTTTGAAAGAGCTGGTTGAAAGGGTCTTGATATTGTTTTGATTGTGATTTGATATTTTATATATTCAGAGATAAACTCAAAAATATGCAAAAAAAATACATTCTCACCCCCGCTCTTGCATTTCCGGAACCACTGAACCAAAAATTATGAAAAAGCACAATTTTAGAAGCTGACGCAAAGCCTATAAGAAAACTATAGCGATGATTCTAGAGCCTATTTTTGATTCTAGAAAAATTAATATTTATTAGAAATACTATATATGTTAATAAGTGTACGGAATCCTCGTAGTTCGTGTTTTATTCGTTCTTAACATGTTTTTTGAATAAGTGGTAGTAACATACTAGACGAAGTTAAAAATAATTAATTTTAACTTTTCTGTAATTTGTAACAAATTCGTGGTTAACTAGAAGAAATTAAACGTAGTTATTTATCTTTTTATACTTATTTAAGAATACTAAACCATTAATTTCATTTTTATACACCTATTAACGCAGGAATGATATTACATGTTGTTCGTTTGCGACATAACTAACAATTTCTTTTAAGGTATTCTTCTTTAATTAATAAATATCTTAATTAAAACTGAGTTATTAATTGAATTAAGGCTTCACTTCAAGTAACCATCAACGATATATATAGTGCCGTAGGCATTTTATTCTTAGTTATCTGGCTTAAGGAATATAAAAAAATTGCAAATAAATTAAGCTATTTTTTTTGTTTTATTTACGTATCTATGGTATCGTTAACATATCCAAAATTATTGTGAAAAGGGAAAACCACTCTGTAAAAGTTAGTCATTTCGGTATTACTGTGATAACATTAAGCTTAAAGAACTGTTGGCACTCGAAAGTTTTTTTATTAATATTGCTTGATTTGTTTATCGAGTGGAGATAGTAATCTGCACAACCGTTAGCAAAATTATACTTTTACCCACTTACAATCGACAACAACAGCCATATGACTAATCTAAACAAAATAGTGAACTACACCCATGTTCACCATTTGTCGGCCGGTAAGCTATCTTTGTACCTACGCTAAAGTATGTACCAATATATTTCGTAAGCTACTAGAGTGATGAAAAATAAATTAAAAATATTTAAAATACATTTAAAGAAAAGCAATATTCCATTATTATGTAAAAGATTAAATAATTATGTATAACGTAGTATGTATAAATGCAAAACAAAATGCTGTAGTAAAAAGGTGTAAATAAAATAACACAAGTCTAAATTTATAAATAGGGATGTAAGAAACAAATTAGTAGTCAAAGTTTATTTCAAAGATTCTGAATTATTTATTACTATGATTATTTATAAGCGAAAGTTCATTAGCAAGAACTTATAAAACTTAAAATTAAAGAGGAGTAAGAAGACGTCAACGACTCTGATTGAATCCTGAGCCGAATTCTTTATGATTGACGTGTATACATAGTGAAAAAATGTATGGAAAGAGAAAATTCCACGAATGAATCACTTGGTATTATCATCTATTTGTGGCTAAATCATAGATTCGGGCTATAATTTAAGTAAATACCATATTATCTATCGTCGATTAAAGTGGATCTAATTAGTGGTAGTTTCTATGACAGATGCCACATTTCACATGTGTAGATCTGACTACCAACAACTCATCACTGTCTCCTGCCAAAGTGATGAAGTGAGGCAAACAAGACTCATATGCAAATACCGATACATCAAACGTCATTCTGTAGATTTAGTTTTCATAACACAAATGTATGTAAATAGTAATGCAATTTGTTATGAAAAATGGTTTGCAAAAAAACTAAGAAATTGCAAAACTCATATTAATTTATTAATTCGTAATTAATTTTAATTTCAAATTGCCTATACTTTTCTTGGACATATTTGTAATAACGTAATTAATTACTTTTCTATGGTTATTCGCCCGTCAGCCTTATAACGATCACACATTTAGAAATGTTAGCCCATGTGTGAATTCATTTGTCATATAATAATTCGATACAATTTTCTCTAATTAATTAGATATTTAAACTACAAAATCTACTTAAGTCATTTTAAATGTTATCCCTAGTTTTAAAACAGACATATTTGTAAACTAAATCTAATAAGTTTTAAGTTACATGTAATACACTTGACTGAGTGATAAAACTCTTGATGGAACAGAAATTATTAATTAAATATTATAAATTTAATAACGAAGAAGACATGTAAGAATATGGTGTCATGTTTAGAATAAATTGTAAATTCGTATTACGTCCATATGAATTCATATTATGACCATATACATTCATATTATAACCACATGAATTCATATTATGACCCGCATAAATGAACCTTCCTTAAATATATATAGATACAAAATTACATACGGGTCAATCTTGTATACCATATAATATCTCCTGAAGGTATAAATACACAGACGGCAGTCAAATAAAGAGTGCAAAATATGCATGTTCCAACAATATGGGCTGTAAATTATACAAATTTACATACGGATACAAAAGACATAGATACAATTAAAACATAGTCAAAATTTTCACAAGAAACATTTACAGGTAAGTGCTTTAATACCTACACATAGATGTAAAAAAATGAAGATGAAAAGGAAAATAAGTATATTGTACAGTCTCCCGAATGACATGGTGCTGAGCAAAGGACCTTAGTTTTTAGATGATCCATACAACCAAATCATGCCTGTCAAATTTCCAGATATCTGCCATATTTTCAGTGAGATGATGGTCTAAAAACAGTGTTAAGAAAACCGTAGTCATTGGAAATATATAAGTATAAGTAATAAACTGGTTAATTCATTCATTTTTATAAATAGCGTTAAAGAAGGCTGTTAGAATTTTTTTAATTTATGTTTACACTTTCATTTTGTAATTCCCCGAAACTCAATGAAAAGGAAATTAAGAATGATAGAATAAAAAAATTACGCGCTTCGTGAAAAATCTTAATTGTGTCATTTTCGCTATCAACTACTTAATCTCAAGAGAATTACGGTTATGTGGAACTTATATAGTTAACTTAGCCGCCTCTACTTCAAGACATCATCAATTTGTACTGTGCAATATTCAAATCACATTATTGAATAATAAGATCACTTATTCTTATACTCTGAAAAAAATTTCCGAGATTTGTACTTTTATGAATTTCTGAATTTTTTTATTAATATTGGTTCTATTATCATGCTTTGCACAATCGATTGGAAATCAAAAAAAAAATAAATATAAATGCCTTGGCTTATGCATAAACTTTTACTTTAAACTTAATATTATTTCTATAAAGTAAAAATTTACATGGGAAAATATAAAACCAATCATTACTTATGTACTAGCTGAATTGAATATAATCGTAGCTCTTAAGTCATAAACTATAAAAAAACATGTTAATTCTTATCATTGACATATCCTACCACTTATAATAAAGACAATAAGTGCAACCACGCTCAGCGCTCCAAACTCATAAATACACGGCCAGACGCGTTTCTGCCAACATCTACACGCGCCCAGTCTGAAACTCGGCCCACGTAGAACGTTCGCGCCGTATCACGAGCTTGAATTACATATTTTGCCAACTGTAATGGGAGGTTACCTGGCAAATAGGCAATTTATGACATCGCATTGCTCGTCACGTACTGGGTACATCGTATTACGTACGTAACGCCAACGTACACGTAGGCGCGAAACTTTTAGGTCGTTTCGAAAAGTAAAGTGTTTGAGGATTATGGCAATAAAGTAATCTGCTGGAGGATATATTACAGGTATTGTAGTCGATTTTGTCATTCAGTATAATATCATGAAATCGGCGAACAAATTTTTGGCGATTATTTTTATGGCACGTACGTGGCATTCGAAATAAAGGCTCGTATATCCAAATAAATGTTTTTATTTCATTTTTTCGGCCATAATTTAGAAAGATATGCAGTTCCAAAAAGGAAAATAAAATATTTTTACTAAGACTCAGTTATTTGTCTAGTTGTTTTTTATATTACATTTCATATCCTTTGTCAAAGAAACATAAAATTTTATCAGAAATAGTTCAAACGAAAATGGAAAAGTTTTAAGTGAATATCTTATTTGTAAAAAAAATTATATTTTTAATAAGGAAATTATGAAATATAAATTAACTTTATTATTCGTGCACGCCAACGGTTCTTTTCTGTAGACACGAGACATAGATGTAAACAAAATACCTCAAAAGGCTCTAAATCTTCTACGAATATCTAGGCCTAAGAAAATATCTGAACTTGCTAAAACGATTGCTAAAATGACTTGCTAAAACAATGCAAGGAAACGACTTGATAAATCAATGCAAGAAGTTCTGGTTTACCTCAAAATAAACTACAATACAAGCTGGATTGGCCGTACGTTCGAAAACAAGTCTATAATCCCAAATAAACTTTGAATTGGAACCATCAAAGAAAGTGAAAACGCGGCCGTCCAAAGCAGACCTGACAGCCGACTATGCTGGCGAAACTAGAGAACAGCGAAGCAATCCGTGATGCGCATGATCAACCAGCGTGGTGAAGCATCATGCGTGCCCTTCTGAGGGGCATGATGCTTCATATCCTATATATGAATAGAATAATTAATTTAAAAAAAGGAAAGAAAAGCCAATATCTTGTTAGTTCCAAGTGAGCAGAAACATTTAAAATTATATGAAGGTATCATAAGATTTTATTTTCAATGCAGATATTTGCTTCGACAAAATTTTTGAAATATGATATTAATTAATTATTCACATATTTTAAAATTTCCATAAAGATTACTTTAGTTAATTTTTATAAAACTAATTTTCTAACGATAATGCAAGTGATTCACTCTATAGTAGAGCTAAATATGGCTTTATGTTATCTTATTCATGACCAGTATGATATTCATGCCTTAATGTCGTCTATAGGTTTTTAAATCTCATATTGTATATTAAAATTATTTCTATTATTTATCTATAAAATATACTTTGTAACGAAGAAATTATGTTTGCAGATTCACGTGTTTTATTTATGGCACTCGTTACCATAAAAACCTAATAAAATTTGTATAGATTTCTCGAAATACGGCATTGTGTAAGACTCAAAAAAACAGGACCGTTATTGACAGAATATTACATTAAAAACTGCATCTGAAAATATATACAAACACTTAGTGATTCAGTCAACCCTCTAATTGCTACTAATTTGTGGCGAATGGAATCAAACTCTAATTTTTTTGGGCGGTTATCATAGAAATGTCTAGAGAAAGGACTTAAGAAAAGGGGTTGCACGGATACATAAAAATTGAAGATTCCGTAAAAAAAGTTTGAAATGACCTGAATTTGCTTTCTTCCATAAATATTTTGTAAATCGATAATAGATAAGATTTTTTTAGTCTCTCAAATAAAGCATAATATTATTTATCCAGCTGTGATATCTTTACATCTCAAGATCTCTTCAAGTGACAATACATATACCAACATTCACCTTAACGTGTAACTAACATCTTTTTTTTATTTTGTTTCTAATTAGTATTAACAGTAATTATCGTACTATTTAATTATTTATATTTAATTTAAATTGATAATAATAATAATAATAATAATAGCAAACACATTGTTTCATTATATTTTCGACTTTAAATTAGTTTTAAGTAAAACAGCCGTTGCTATCCCATTAATTGATTTTTATTACAATCAGGTGTAATTGTTGCTGTAATATGAGAGTATCTTACCGATTCATTTTTAATAATAGATATTAACAATAAATAACTATTTATTAAGGTTCACGCGCATTTAATATTGAAGGAATGTTTTTCACAAACTATTATCATTGGAAATCAAAACATCTTTAAAAATCAATCTAACCAATTTATCACGATGTTTGACAAATAACACTCAAAGTCAAATATTATTATACTATTAACGCTATTAATCGCTATTAATAAAATAGTTTACTTTTAAAACAAGATTTCGTATTTGCCTTAAATTATGATCTTATTATAAGCACATTCATTGAGATTTTGATCTCATCTAAAAACAAGTCGAAAGTCGGAAAGAGGACGCCGTGTAAATAAGCTCATTATCAAATTTGTTTACAAATTGACTAGAATAATGTTCAAAAAACATATTCTTTTCTGTCAATGTTTTCTACAAAATGGTTTTAACTCTATGCTACGAAACGTCGAAATGACATTTAACACCAGGTATTCATCCTCTATACACATTACAAAAGTCCAAAAGTCACTAATTTCAAATTGTTCTAACCTTTTATTTCTTTTTTTCAAATCCAAGTTCGTATATTCTTAAATCAATAAAACTATCTACATTGGGAAAAGCTTAGAAATGTCTTTAATTCTTTACCGTAATGCAATGTTTACATAAAATGTAATACGGCTTGCCATAGGAGATTCGATATGCGCTTAAAACTTGCTAATTTGATACAACTATAAATGGAGTATTTATTGAGAATCCTAATAGATCCATTGATAGTTGTTTTGGATCCAGATTTACATTCTGATTTAAATACTTAAAGATAATATTACTTATAAAGCAATATTGCTTATAAGCCAAAAATAATGCCTAAATTGATGGAAGTAAAATAAGGCAATGAGAGTCCCAGTAAAGCGAAGAAGGTAAAGCAGGACTATACTAATAGTATTAAATTTACTCATTTACTTTACGCAACCGAAAATCGTACATTTTGGTATGTTTATAATTTATTATGTCGATAATTTATTCTACTGAATCAATGACGTTCTTCACTTTCATCGCCACACGACACACATCGCACAACGACTTTCATCGACACACATCGCATCACGACACGTATAGTTTAGAAAAGTGAAAGAAAAATTTATTAATTTTTTAAACTCATGATGTCTTATATCAATTTCAACGTAGTAGATATAAAATAATAATCGATAGTACTGTCATTGCCTCTGCTTTAGAAAACTATACGAAAAAGGGAGTACAAAAAAAACCTATATGACCAGTGTACCTATCAAAATAGCTTTCTTTCTAACTAATAATAAGGGTTTTGTATGATGCGATACACAGTTGATTTTTGACACTTACATTACACACAAAAAGAAAAAGTTGATTGCAACATTTGACTAATATCAAACTACAGATCTCTACTTGTGCAAACTTTGATCGAATCTAACATTGCCATAAAAGCGCTGCTAAAATATCCAAAACATCCGAAATATCCGCCTTATTATGTAAATGATTCATTAGCTTTCTACATGGTAGGATTAGTCATATTTTTATTAATTCCGATCAGGATAATATGAATAAAAAGTTGGTGTTCTGTAAATTCTACATAGTTTGCGATGCTTTGTTTTCCACACATATACGATATATTGAAGATAGAAAATATTCATGAAAATAGCAGTAACAGTAATTTATACGGGAAATATATTTTGTTACATCAGGAAATTTAATTTATTGTACAGCCCAAAAGGGAGAGAGCGAGGGATCGCTTGCCTGTTTGCCTCTTCTGCATTATCTTATAAAAAAAATAAACGCACACATTGGTATTCGGGGAAGTATTCAGTTTTCGGGGACGATTACCTAATGAGAATAGCCTTACTCTACTTATGATAGTCTACTAAATTTCATTAAACGCCGTAATTGTAATAAAACCATTGCAAAAATCATACTTTCTGAAATGTTAACTAAGGCAAAGTTATCTGTCAAAGCTCTGTCTTGCAATAAACTGAAAATATTAGCACAGTGCAAACATTACAGCATTGAATGCTGTTCAACAGCGAGCCACAAAACTAATATTTATTCAAATATACACCACTATCTACAGACGTAAGATTGTCGGCACAAGTCTCTGGATTAACTTTTCCTATCTGATTTATCAGTTTCCGCTTAATAATGTTGTAGAGTTTATTCCCACCGGTTCTACCATAAATGATCACCAACTAATGGATGGTATTGCTGATCACAAAAAAGTAAGGTTTTCTCATTTCTTCCAGGAATTGCAGCCTTTTAGAAACATCTGTATATATACACACACACACACATATATATATATATATATATATATATATATATATATATATATATATATACATATATATATATATATATATTTATATATATATATATATATATATATATATATATATATATATATATATATACATACACATACCCTCTAGTATCGTTGATGCATTGGTGGTTATTGTTGTTATGCTGATCATTATTGATCATTACATACAAAGTGTAGCACAAATCTATTTTAAAATTATGTAATTATTTCGGGAAAAATACCACGGTTTATTATTCAAGAAAACTATCTACAAATTCAATTGATCATTGAACCGGGTTCCCTCATCCTGAGATTATGTACCTATAAATATACTCTAGTATTAATTTTCCATCTCCATCGTGAGGAAATATTTTCATTGTGGTTTTCTCAAGAACAGAATACCTAAATGTAAAATGAAGAGGGCCATGTAAACGAATGACGCGACCGCCTGTACCGTCGCTCAGCCACAACAATAATAAATATAGTCGCGGAAGCGTAGCGCCGAGTGGTCCCCAAACAATAGTCGCGGAGCTAATCAAGAGGATAGAGGACGACGTGGGGGCAGTTCCCGAACGAAGGGGGCGGAGGGTCCAATACGGAACGTGACGTCGACGGGCCTCCCGCTTGATTGAGTCGGCGACGGCGTGCGCGGACGCGGTCGGGTGTGTGCCTGTTTTATTACTATTCTCCTGCAGGTGAGGAGCCGCATCTTGGGCTCGGATTTGAGCGAGTTAACCCTTTAAAGGACGTGAGACTTAACTCAATTTTTAAATATTTATTTATACAAATCTTTACGATTTACCAAACAGAAGCCATATGTAATCATTCGTTTATTGGAATCCTAGTTGAATATATTTATGCTATGCTATGCATGTAATAGTAACAGTTTTTATAAGATATACAAAAGTTTGAGCAAAACTGGTTAATCCTAATAGATGATGACCTTATTTCCCATGGTCTTTTAAAACTAGACTATGAATAATAAAAATTAATAAGTTAAATTTATTTAAATTTAATGTTAGATTTCTATCGAACTTTAAAGTTGAGGTATTATGCGAATCTTTAGTTACGTAATATATGTATAAATATATATATATATATATATATATATATATATATATATATATATAAATATATATATGTATATATATATATATATATATATATATAATATATATATATATATATTATATATATATATATATATATATATATATATATATATATATATATGTATATATACATATGTATATATAATTGTTTGATATTAATGAAGGGTAAATTATTTAAAACCTGTTCTGTAATTTATTCATTAAATACTTTAAAATTATACTTTATTCAATACTCTTTTTTCCGCTTTATAAATATTTATGGTTACGTCGGATTTGAAGTAATCCGTACACTGTAGTAATTGCAATCATTATAGTTATCATAATTCTCCGTTTCTAGAATTTCCAATGTCAGAGTAAATAATACTGCATTGTAGCATTTCTGAAAAGTACACACCGTTTCACTTCCGCCACTTTCAGAACAGTATTTCCAAAATTTTATCAATTTAAAAACACTGGGTTAATGAAAATATGAATTAATCAATTTAAATCTCCACATAGTACTATATTGATTAACATAAGGTCTACTAGTTAAATATATGTTTATGGAGATATTCACTAATTGTCACTTACATTATTATGGAATTTCTTTCGATCTTACATTTCCTTAAATTATCAACTTTCAGAAGTGCTTTAATAACTCACTCACGTCACTCGCTATATTGAAGTTATCACAATGTTTCTTTCTTATTTTTCACAATCAAATTGTCACCACAAGTATACGATAAATTGCCATGCCAAACATTTAAATATGAATATGAAAAAATTAATATGCCAAAAATTATTAAAAAAATATATGCGTGAAAAATAATTTCATTCACGGAATTGAGAACAAATCATCACGACTTCCTCCCTCCTAGTTCCTAGACATTGTAAAAGGCTCTTGTTCCTCCGTGAAATATAATTCGAATTTTTGAAGAAAATATTTCATTTCACGTACCTTGATTATGGTGGAAATAAACATAAAACAAATAGAAGCTGTATCTCTCTGCACACCGCACTGTGAAATTAGAGTAATAATTTACACCTTTTGTCGTTTTTTTCTTTAATAATACATCCAATAAGTAAACCCTAAATAACCGTATTCCTATTCAGTTCTAAAACCTACTCCCCGAGGTAATATAATTTCGAGTTAGACATCTTTAATATGTAATAAATGTAACAGACCCAAGTCGGATTTGGCCATTTTTATCTAGTCGATCCTCGGAGATATCATTCCATGAAATTTCATTACTATATACGAAACATTTCGTAGGAAGAAACCAAGCTATGTTGCAGAAACGACTAATGAATTCTTCTTTTTGACTGTCAAATGTCGCATGATTAGATTCGTTTTATTACGGTATCCAAAATGCCAACCATGTGAATTTCACTAATTCAGTGAAATACTATCGCAATTTACTTCCTCGTAAAATTTTCAAAAAGAGGATAACTTCTAATTTTCGTTTAAAAATATCAGGGATATTTTTTAACAAATCTTTTCTATCTGTTCAACAAATAGATCGATTATTTAACGAGATTGATTTGAGGTGCCGGACAAGTACACTTGTCAAACATGCCAGTTTGTTGTACATGCCAGTTTTGCGTGGTCTAATTCAACTTTGTTGCTTTGAACCCAATTCGTAATCAGTTCTTTCAGATAAATCCAGCTACTAAACGCAATTCAAGGAAAATCGTATTTTACAGCGGATGGTGAAATCAAACGGAGGCTTAACTTTTTAAGTATATTATCGCCTTCAAAGCGTAAATTTGCGACTTCCTCAATATGTTTTTCTACCATGGTCAGCGTTTAAGGGAAGTACATATTCTGCTTTCACACTTCCAATTTATTCAAAAAGTTAATCAAATAAATTTGAGCCAATGTCCTCCAAGAATTTTTTAAGTTAATCAAAATAAGTTTAGTAAATTGTTTACAAGATTTTTTCCTTATTTTTCAAATCTTTCAAAATAACATTGGAGATCAACTTAAAATTTAATATTTAATAAATTGTATTCATTGTGTACTCAAATTCATATTAAGAGACCAGTCCAATGACATCCCGCTAGATGAAGTGCACGACAAAAAAATCACCTGGGGAAAAAATCACCTGAAAATCTGCATGCTGGGGAGGTACATAACATTTTTAAAAATATTTTATTACATATTAATTAAAATCCCTTTCTGAAGCAAAATGTTATATGCTTAGTTCTAAACTGTAAAAAATTGTAACAAGCGGACGGGCCCAAGAAGTTACACGGATTCCTGATTCCACTACAATACCCAAAAGTCACAAATAAATCCGTATAAAATTATCGAATATTTGTATGTTCATACAGTATTGCATAAATGCATACATAGTTAATTAGAACAATTAACAACAACGAACAATTTTTAAGCTTTATTTCGAAATTAATGCTCTCAAATTTCCATCAATCTTAAGTTAGCTTGATATTACAGAAAGTAGTTCCTCTATAATAACATATATTTTATATGATTTCTGCATGCATAATAATAGAAAACACATTTCAGGTACACATTGCATAAATATGTAATGAATTAAGTTAGGGTAAATTAAATAGGTATTAATAATACCAAATTATTACATATAAGTTTATAAAAGTGTCTACAAAATTAAAATATTGGGTTTGAGAGTCAGGCAAGACTTTATTGAAATATTTTTCATTCTACAGTCTTAGTCTAAATTGTGTCTATATCAACAAAAAAGTAACTGAAAATGAGATATTAAAACAAACTTAGGTATTCAAATTGTGCAAAATAATGCGAGTATATAATAACTCAGTACAAGCCGAAACGCTTATTGCGGAAGTTTTCGTCACGCTTTCGACCGGAAGTAGCTTGAAATTAAAAAGTTGCAAGACGTAGTTGGTTACTAGAGAACCAGTTTTCCCGGAAGTCACGTAGTCTATTACAAAACCGTACTCTGCGAAATATTACTATATAATCTTTGCAGGGTTTTTCTTTTTTCAGCATCCTGCTAAAACCATATCCGGTATTTCGTATTCCATATTATTTATTTATTCCTTATTACCATGCAATATCCATTGTTTGTATTAAAATATATTTATCTTTATAAATACGTTTTTACTATATTCGTAAAGTAGTCCTAATATGCGGTTTAGTTTGTTTATAAGGTACTTATTTAAAGTATTCAAATTCTTACGAAGAAATTTTTCCTAATGAAGTATTTTAGAAGTTGCACTTCTTTTTCACCAGCCAGTAAACGTATATACAAAAAAAAATATATATATATAAATATATATATATATATATATGTGTGTGTGTGTGTGTGTGTGTGTGTAATTCAAAGTTGTACACTTCCAAAAAAAATTTAGTATTGTAAAAATAGTTTCAATAAAGTGAGTATTAAGTTACGCGAGGTTAGGTTAGGTAAGTTTGGGTTAAGTTGGTTTAGGTTGGCTATGTTGTATTGAGTTAGGTTAGGTTGGATTATGTTAGGGACGTCCTATTTATCAGACTATTTTTATCCACCTGTTTCTCCGTTTGTTCGAGCATCGTGTAAAACTACTACACCGGTGTAAATTAAACTCCCTATGAGAAAAATCTGATAACTTTTTGATCAAATATCCCCTAAGGATCTTGAAATTTAATTATCAGTACTCAGGTAATAAAACTACTCAACTACTTTCTCCTCGCGGAGTTGCATAGGTTTGAAGAAATAAATTTTAGGTTAGGTTAAATTAGGTTGAGTTGGGTTAGGTTAGGTTTGATTAGAAAGAGTTAGGTTGGGTTAAGGAGAGTTGCTGGACGAAGTTAGGTTAGGTTATGTTCGATTAAATTAGGTTGAATAAGTTTGAGTAGTTAAGTTGTGTTGGATCGAGCTAAGTTAGGTTAGATTTTGTTTGCGTTGTTATTGAACGCAGTGTTGCTATTGGGTATAATATTTGTATCAAGTACAAAACGGAAATTTAAAGAACTATTATTTCCAGTCAGAAGTTTGTACTAGACGAGATCTCCTCCCACGCAACTCGGGTGTAAAATTCTACGATGATTCTACTTTAAGATGAATACCTTAATATTGGAGAAAAACTCAACCGGAAAAATATGCAAGGCAAACAGAAAAGATAACATTCAAGTCTGTGCAAGAATTTCATGAAAAATCATGAAGTGACCCACACTTTTGACTTGGACTATAGTCTAGCATGCTGAAACCATATCTGCCGCAGCTTTTCCTTTGACGTATTCAGCAAACAAAATGTACCTTAAATCAGTCCACTCAAGATCCTGCCGTACATAAAAAAAGATTCTTCAGAAATATTCACACTCACAAACCATAGTAACATTTGAAAAAGATTTTCCCCAAAAATTCTGTTTCATGTGAGTGAGAAAAAAATTATGACAATTGTTTTTATTATCGCATCGTGAAAGAAAGACGCCTAATTTTTAATTTACAGCTTTATTTCAGTCGTATGATTTTTTTTTTAATAAGCAAATGTTTTATTAGTCGTATATTTCTTCTCGGGTATTCGTTTATAAAATTCTTTTATACGGCTTTGTCACTATAAAACTCTGAAAGAACGTAGCAGCTTACGATTTTCATAATAATATCAAGATGGTTTTCGTTCACATATTTTGATAATTGATGATCAATATTAAAACTGGCCATCCTATTAGATAATAGCGTAAATAAGCGTATTTGTCTTCATTTTCGAAAAAGTAAGTTTATTGTGTTAAAAATGTAAAGAAATCAAATTTTTTTAATTCAAACAGTCTTGTAAGTGACCTATTATTGGTTAAATGTTGAATGACGTCACACACAAGTAAACAGACCGATTGTAGTTCGCGAATATGGTTTTATTTCTGGTGTTACCTAAATATCTTCTCTTCTAAAGATATTCGCTAGCTCATTACTTAAATACAAGCAGTCAATTAAACGGATACTATACAAGCATTAGTCTTTTTAAAGCATTGACATTACATTTTCTTTTTTTTCAAATCCGTATTATTATAAATAGGATAATTATTACTGTGTAAGTACATTTCATTAGCACCAAACAAAAAAAAATATCAATCAGACCAACTTAATTTATATTACTGTCAAATCCTTAATTCACGGTAATTTTTCTTTTTCAAAAATTTATAACTATCACTCTTTTTATTTACTATAAAATTTTCTTTAAATATGAATTCATTACTTACTGCGTATCGCACAAAAAGAAATACATAAGAAATAATATATAAAATAATAAATAAATAATATATAATTATAATAATATATATAAATATGTAATATAATCATAACAATAATAATATAATATATAATAATGTATAAATAATATAATAACTAAAATAATTTCCATGCGAAGTGTATTTTCTATAAAATCATTTTGGAATAAATATTTGGAACGAATAAGCAAGAAGACTTAATCTAACCCAAAAGATCCCAAAAAATGTCTAGCCTGATCATTAACAGAACAAACATATTTCTATATCTTATTAATATTCAATGATATAATATTTAAAATAAAAATGATGAATTATGTTCTAAAAAATTTTAAATACAACTAAATTACAAATAATTTTAGAATAAATTTATAAAGAAGACAATTAAATTTAAATAATCAAGAAAAATATGAACAATATTAAAATTGTTATTAATAATTAAATTAATAATAAAATTATATTTGAATTTAAAATATAACTTGAAAATTAAGCTACCACAAAATTATATATATATATATATATATATATATATATATATATATATATATATATATATATATATATATATGTGTGTGTGTGTGTGTATATATAAATATATGTGTGTGTGTGTGTGTATACACGTATGTATAAATATGAAAAATAAACAAAATAGGGTAAAAACTAGTTAATATTTAACCAACATAACACATCACACAAACGAACGCAAAATACGCACTCACTAATATATATTTATATCAGCACTATAATATTATTGGAAACATAAACCATAGACAAGCAGACTATGTTTTCCTCAATGTTGGTACTGTATAAACAAAATGTAAATGTTGAAATTAACATGTTGAAAATATACAAGTTTCATTATTAAATTTATTTACGTTTTTATTATTAATACTAAATGATTTATAAGAAGTTTTGCTTTTAATTGTGTATCACCAGATAATGATCAGGTGTGAAATTTTTAAAATTTCTTTTTTTGTAATAAATTATAGCCAGTTGCAGATTTTTTTAAATATGTCGTTTTTAATGTATAGTACAACACACCATTTATACAACATTTTGATATGAAATTAAATAATATCACCCTTCAGCGGGCAGGACTTTTGTTTATGTCTACTTGCGTGTGACTTCATGTGTCAAGAAAATACATCTTTAAGGTGAGTTTAATAATTTAAACTTTAAAAGTTATTTTATATGAAAAATACGACATATGTCCTGAAAATACAAATGTAGTGTTTTTATAATGCAATACAAAACAATTTAAAACCGTTTTACATACTTTTTGTGCTAGAAAATCCATATGACATAATAATAAATCCATATGACTTGACTTGATAAATAAAGTATATTTAAATTATAAGTCAAATAGCTTATTCATTTATCCCTTAACCAGATATAGAACAATAATAAACAATAATTGATTAAGTCGATTGCATTTGTCAAATCATATGTAACATCACCTTAATTTATCAATTATATATTCGAAGTTTGTGACGAATAGGAATAGTTCAATTTTTTTTTACCTTTTTGTTTTGATCCACTTTTATGCAATGACAACATTACATGTACCCTTCAAAATATTTGAGAAATGATGTAACTCGAAATTATAAAATAACGTAGTTGGTTAAGTATATTTAAATGCAATAAATATACAAAAATATATTTGATTTTATTTGTATACGTCGATTGCATAAGTTAAGTGATTTCAAGATATTGACAGCTTACAAAATATTAAATAAGTTGAAAATAAATAAACTAACTATGATAAAACATTTCGATAATTGTTAGTAGTACATTTTAAATTTGTAATCAACCTAAATATAAGAAGATCAAACTTTAACAAAAAAACTAGACATACGTGTTTACAACATACTTGCAAAACATTTCATTTAGTAATTTAATGTTTTTAGAGATAATACTTTCATTAGATGTCATGGCTAAAAATATGCATTACCTCTTTTGTTAAACTTCTAAACACAGTTACAAAATTTATATTAAAATACGAAGTTCTACAATATCTTAATAACATTTATCTTCGTTTTATGATTGACTGCACAATAATATCATTCTATATTTTAAATGCTGTAACTAACTCGATAAAGGCTTTAATTTATGTTAGGCGAGACTTCAAATAGGTAAATTTCCGATAACTGCAAAAATAATCTTTGGAATGCAAATTGAAACTTGGAGTAATTATTGTAAATGGAAATTCTGTTATTACTTTTTCATATTTCTCAAACTCGCAATCTGTACATAAAAAAATCTTACGAGCTTAACCAGATTGTGTTATCTGCATTATTAATAACCTCTATATCGATCTGGTATTACTCTATGTAAGGTCGTCAACCGTCTCACAGTACTGATAGATTTTAATTTTTTTCTTTCCCTAACTCATAATGAGTTAGGGAAACAAAAAACTCCCGAACTCATTATTTCAATCTATTTTATTGGCAACTCTCGCAAGTGCTTGTAGTTTTCTTGAAAAATAATTATTTTTATTCGAACTCGCAATCTGTACATAAAAAATCTCAACCAGAGCTCAACCAGATTGTATTATTTGCATTATTAATAACCGCTATAGCAGAAAATTACTACTGTATATAAATGGCGTAGTTGGTATTACTATATGTAAGGTAGTCAACCGTCTCACATTACTGATTGATTTTAATTTTTTTCTTTCCCTAACTTATTATTTCAATCTATTTTATTGGTAACTCTCACAAGTGTTTGTTGGTTTCTTGAAAATAATACTTTTGATTCGAACTCGCAATCTGTGGATAAATAAATCTTACGAGCTCAACTAGATTGTATTATAAATAACCTCTATAGTAGAAAATTACTACTGTATCTAAAGGTCGTAGTTGATATTACTATTGAGGTAGTCAACCGTCTCACAGTAATGATTGATTTTAATTTTTTGATGTTATCCTAACTCATTATTTCAGTATATTTTATTACTATTCTACTAACTATGTCTAGTGCTTTTCTTTTCTTCAAAAATAATGGTTTTTACCCTTTATGATGGGAAGCATTAAACCGGTATTTCATACGTTGGCAACTGTATAAACAGCCTAGTTACGATATCATTGAAATCATATAGTGAAAACGAGCTTCCACCAATATTTATTTTCAACTATTCTTTCCATTTTTATCATATTCATCGTTGAAATATCCAATATGCATACAGTTTATCTTTTTATATTGATCCCCACTATTTGTATGTATATCGGAAAGCAATATACTTTTTCATGCCAATTAACCATGTCTTGTAATCATATGGAAATTAAATTTTGTAAATACTTTGTAAATACGTTCTAGGTACACAATTTTTTTAATTAGTAAATGTCATTTAGAACAAAATATAAAAGACATAATATGAGAATACGAGACGAATTTAATCTCAAACCGCTTTGTTAAGGTCGCTTATGATTTTCCTGTAAAATTAATGTAACATCCTCAATATATGATCACCATATATTTTAATTGAAATGACAAGAGTTTGCGTATCGTATCTGGTTAGTACTAGAATGTTTTATTAAATATTAAACACAAAATTAGGTGTATATCGAAAATAGACATCTATATGATAAATAAAAAAATAAGCTTTTGTTAAGGTTCTTACCTCAATAAAAAAAATAGCACATGTGTCCGTCTGTCCGTCTGCTACAATGGTTTTCCTCAGAAAACGATTGGCGTAAAAATTTTTAAACTTGGCACAGTAATAACCCCCATTTATCTCAAAAGCTCTACTCGATAACATTGTTATGAAAAATTTAGGGGGCGGGGTTTGGAGGCAAAAGTATTACTAACTTATTTTTTAATTACATATGGAGTATAGGACATGATTTGAAAACGGTTTCAAAGGGTTTAAACATTTTTTTCGTAGTTTTATATCATCAGAAATATTCAAAAAAATACATTCTAACCCTGTGATTTCCGAAATTAATGAACCTAAATTTATGGAAAAAGACAGGATTTTTAGAAAACTACTCAGTGGTTGTAGAACAATTATAACGATTATTCTAGTTTTTGAGATATTCACAATATTATATATGTCGTCTCCCTTAATTATATAAATATTATTGAATACTTATCGTGCTGGAAAATCTATATGACATAATAATAAAACCATATGACATGGCATGATAAATAAAGTAATTTAATTTCAAACGAGATACGAAAACCTATGCGCAAGCCAGATCACCACTGACCCGATTTTATATCGAATTAATTGATTGTGGTCTACGATTGCGGTCCATAGCACTTTTCCTGGTAATTCAGTAACAGATTTGCTTTGTGTCAATAAATATGATAACTTAAATGAATATACCGAGAGAAAAGATATATATATATATATATATATATATATATATATATATATATATATATATATTTGTATATATATACATGTATATATATATATTTATATATATATATATATATATATACATATATATATATATATATATATATATATGTATATATATTTATAACGTATTAAAATAAATAAATATTAATTTATATTATCACTTTCATATGCAAATATGTCGAATAAATTATGTATTCTTTTAAATAAAACGATATTTTTTTTTTAATTTTGTAAGATTCCCTAATAAAATTATATTTTGTGAAAAAATCAAGAAAACAAGTTCTCAAAATATCTTCAAAAAAATGAAAGGACACTAATTTAACTTCAAATTTCTTTACTTTCTATAAAAATCTGTACAAGTAAATGTTAAGGTTTTAAAAGGTGATAACGGGGTTTATGATAATATCTATCTCTTGGATGATAAGGTTGCATATTTCAATATTTTTTCAATCTTATGAAAATTAATAATATTAATAAAAATAATAACTTGTAAGAAAAAGAAAAAAATAATGAAGTAGAAACAAAACAAAGATAATTCCTTGTTTCATCTAATATTAATTATTTATTTTATTTTCAACAAAACTTGGAAAGCTCGTCTCATGTAGTTTTGTCACAAACGTCATCTACATAAATGGTTACAACTAATATCTGTCAATATAATGTAAATATAATTACTGAACCTATGACCATATAAATAATATAAATATTAGACGTATTCCATTATCTATCTATATAAATAAATAAAATCGAAGTGTTTGTCTATGATTTTGAAATAACTGCTTTTTCTTAATTTCATATGGTTATTTGCAAATTATCATAACCCAACACACGTTTTTAACATTTTTGTCTATTTATCTGAATTATTCTTCCAAACTGCTGAAGCTATTTTTACAGGACTTTCACAGAGAAATACAAGAAATGATTACAAGAATTGATCTAGACTATATATTACCTTGGAAATATTTAGGGTGTCTATGTAAAAAGAAATTAAAAACTTTTAAAACTGGGGTCCAGATTTTACTGGAACAATCCATACATGAATAATAAAATATTAAATAAAATAATATATTATGCATAGAGCAACAAACAGTAAAAAAAATCCGCGCATATAGCGTCGATATACCATGTCGCCGATCATCGCACCGCGCCGTCGCCTCACTACGCAGCCGGCAGGTTTTTAATAAGTTTATTATTTTTTTTAGTTTAGGTCAAGTAGTAGTTTCAGTTTTGTTCAATATTCAATAGGTAGGTTTCATTCAAAATAAAATACAATAAAATAGGTATTTTATTTTAAACTTATTTTTATATAATATGAAAAAAAAACTTGTGTGTGAGTGTGAATTCATAACATTTAGTCTTTTGCAATAGAAATTTAACAACTTTTAAACAATCTACAAAAACCTAAAAAACTCAAATATTTTAAAAAATATGAAAATGGTCAAGAGAAAGATAGTATTATGTGCTAAACGAATCTCAACAAGATGGAGAAAATCATTTCACAGATGAACGAGTGAGGCAATCCATGCCTAGATCAAATGAAATTAGCTTTGAAAAGGAAGAACGGTTACAATTAGATCGAATCTGTCATTTATTGTTAAAACTTCATGAATGTTTTTTTTTAAACAGCAAACTTTAGAAGTATTCGCCACGGATTCTCGCCAAGTCAGTAATCAGACGTATCTAGAGAGCAGCTTTTAGAAGATGATCGTATTTGACACGCCGTTTCGCGAAATATTAAATCAAACAATTTTAGAAAACAGAGATCGGAGAAAAATCGGCGTCACCAAAATCAACAAAATTGGAAAGTTAAAACAACGAGATATCGGTGTCACACCACAATACGATCGATATAATATTTTGCAGAGACAAAAAACCGATACAACCCTGTGAAAGCATGAGCTTGATGTCTCAATCAGAATTAAGTGAAGAATGAGAAAGTCGTTTGAAAACTGACAGGCAAACGAGGAATGCTATAGCAGGCAAAAACGACTGAATAATAACCAAAAAATAACTATATTGTTTGAGATTGTTTACATTAACTGTAATCGTTTTATGTCTATTCTATATATGCACATCTATTATATATATATATATATATATATATATATATATATATATATATATATATACAAACATATATATGCACGGTCCGCCTTTATTTTCTATGTAATAAATTTCACAAAAATGACCTATATCTGTTCCTATCCTTTTGTTGAAAACAATTAGTCTAATTTTCATGGTAGTTCCATGGAAAAATATTTTAATACCGCTTTTATTTCAACGAAATGGAGAATTCTTATTGAAGACTGAACAAACTACTTTTTCCACGCGGACAAAGTCGCGGCTAACAGCTAGTTGTAAATAAAATTGACAATCCTATACTGCCAAGTCACCTTTATAATTTTTAAATGCACTCATCGATAGATAGTATCTTAAGATTGTTTTATATTTTTATAACAATAACATTTAATATTAAGGAATTCGAATGACGGTGTTACGAGGCAATGAGCACCCTATAGCTGAACGGAGTCAACGTCCGTGGACCTGACCAAACCAAGTAAACAGATTATATAACTAAGATGAAAACAACAATTAACTCTAAGAAAACAACTAATTAATTATACATTTAAGCACTCCCTTTTCAGCTATCGTAAGACGTCCCACTCACCGTCACAGCACTTTACGGGCAACAAAATATAAACCTCAGATTAATATTAGCCTGTAGCCAAGACATGAACTCATCTCACGGAATGACGTCACCCCCATCCATCCATACATTACCCACTCAGGCTAGCTACCGACCCCCGACCTAATACATAGATCACAGCATCCTGAGACACGCAACTGCTTAAGTGGTAAGCTCTCACCTTCCCGCTCCTGCGTCTGCGTAATAAATCACCTAAGTCAAATATAATTATGCGGAGTCTGTTTACTTGGGGACCAAGCGGGGCGTGTGTCTTGTATTTGATTCGACGATAAGAGGCGTTAAGTTTAATATGATTATAAGTCAAGGGAAATTGTTTGCATAAATAATAGGCCAGTTAATTCTGCATTCTACAACGTTGTATCGGCGTAGCGGCACGGAATAATAATGTAGACTGCGAAAGAAGGAATACAATAAGCTTAACTGGGCTTTGGGTTTGTACGTGCGCTGGGATACGTGGAAATATGTGAGATTTCATTTTCCTTTTCAATGGTTAATATTATATTTTATATAATACTAGGTATTGAGGACCGTACATTATGGAGACACGGCATAAATCGCTTGTTAGTCTTCTAGGAAAACTAATGTAATTTTGCTCAGTTTCTATATAAAATAATCTCAAGTTCCACTGAATAGGAGAAACTATTTTTTTATTTTCTTGTTAGTAAACTATAAACTTATTTTTATATAATTTAACCTCTCTCATTAACTTTATTTAATTTATAACATATGTTTTATTTCCTTTAAATTTATTTGGTATAGTTTTATGTTAATTTTCACTGTATATTACTTTCTCTTTTTTCTTATCCCCTGACCTCTTTCCTTTCAGATATCAGGTTAATACTAAATAAGGTTATGGCATTCGTTTATTTTTCATCCGCAAAATAATTAAATGAATACATATTGTCCACTCCACAGGCGCCGTATGCTTAGGTCCTGCAAATTCAAGAAATGGGAAAGTTGTTGGAAGGGAATCATCTTGTGTAAGTACTTCACACCATTCTCCATTATTAAATTTACTTTCGGTAAAACTCGTCAGCAAATATTTGCATTACCTTTGTTTTACTAAGGATATATGCTATCTAAAAAAACTATCAAGTATGAGTAGAACTCTCACTACAAGAGTTTAGTACGCATATAGGCACTTATAAATATTTAATGGTGCATAGTATTTCTATTAAACTGTTTACTGTAATATTGCTATGCCCCCTCTGAAATTTCTTAACAAATATTTTCTAGTTCTATCATTTTAGCTAGTGAGCAAGTTAATATGTTTTATTATTATTCCTAATTCCAAATTTCTACATTAAGCACTTTTTCAAGAAAACGGCTATTTGGGACGGATAGACAGACAAGTGAACGTTCTTATAAAGGTTCCAATTTTGATATTGAGTTGCAAAACCCTAAAAATCGACTCAAATTATTATACATCACCTAATTCCATCCTTTTAGTGTTTTTCTTTAATTTATTTTTTATTATTGTTATTCTTTTTGTCGATTATTGTATATTTTTACATTGTATTTTATTTTACTTGCTATTAATTATTTATTTTCATTTGCTTATTTTAATTTCAATACCATTTTTATGGCCATGTTTTTAAGAATTTTATGGAAATCAAGATTATCACAACTATAAATCGAATCACGAAACGGTTCAAAATCAACAGCGGCTTTTATATAATTACCAATATCACTAATTCAAAGATCACGGGAACTTACTATTTTTTTTTCAAAAACACTTCTCGTTAACAATATATCATACTGTGTTAAACAAAACATCATAAAGTTTAGTACGTTATATAACTCACGTACATCTCAAACGAGAATATTTGCAAATTTTTCGAAACGATGTAGGAATATAAAAATACTCTACTCCATTTTCTCTGATTATAAATCGATATTTTAAGCCCTCTCCTGTTTCTATACATTTCTTTTTATTTATTTCATTCTCGTACAATCTCTCATACTTGTTATTTTAAAATTATTGTATGACTCAGCACAGCCGCCATTTCAATACTCCTCTATGCCTTTCATGTGTTTCTTAATTATTAGTCACTTGCTTCTTCCATTTATGTTTTCAGTCTTTCCATTCATATATTTAACACTTTACGTGAATATCTCTATATTTATAGTAATATGAGCTTTAGCTTTCCGTAGAATTACTTTGTATTTAATCCCGTCACGTCAGTATTCCTTCAATTTTGCAAATACTTTGTGATTATGCAATCCGTAACCATATTTTCGATCATTATTTATAGATATCAAGAAAAGTGTAGTAATTTAAATGAAATGATATAATGTAGAAATACCAACTCACCAATTAATAATACCACACTTTAATGATATAATGTAGAAATACCAACTTACCAATTAATAATACCAAATGATATAATGTAGAAATACCGAATTGATATAATGTATCACCTTGAAATTATATAATGTAGAAATACCAACTTACCAATTAATAATACCAAATGATATAATGTAGAAATACCGAAATGATATAATGTATCACCTTGAAATGATATAATGTAGAAATACCAAACTTTAATGAGTATTATATTTAACCTTCCCATTAAATATAAAAATAGTAATATCTTAACATTTATAATGTCAGTGTTATATTAGTTAGTACACCTTTATAGACATATATGTTGAAATACATTAAACTTTTAATAATGTGTACATATTGACGTTTAATAAAGGCCACGAAACCAAAACCATCACTGGATTAGATACATTTTGTCTAATTTACGACCAGTACTCATTGTTACCACTTTGAAAAACCTTAACGATGAACCACAATTTCATAAATCATTTTTTCCATGCTACACTTTATTTAAAGAATTATTGCATAATTTATTTATTTCTGTCCACTGAGATAGACAAAACACAGTTTCGTGAAACATCAACCCGCAGTGACCAGTCTCTAGAAAGAAACTTTCGATCACTGGATTTTTTTGCACTCCAATTATCTTAATAAACTTACTGCTTTTCATGTTGTGATAATGACTACTTTTAACACAGATGTTAAGAAATATGACACTATAATTGAAACATTTCAATGTCTTTTGCATTATAATGTTTTCATTATATCTACCTTAATTATGATGCTTCTTTCATTGTATCTCCGACTAACATCTCAATTGTTAGTTAGAGTTATAATACAAAAAGAATTAAGAATAATTAAGATAAGTATGATGTAAACAGTGTAAAGAAGAAAGCGTGCGTAGTTTCAGGACTACTTTAAACTCTACGTTCGTAATCGTAGTATTTAAGTAAAACATTCATGTTAAATTAGAGAAATTTACAAACAAGTTATGTTTTCAATTTTATTTTAAATAAAAAAATTTATATATATATATATATATATGTATATATATATATATATATATATATATATATATATATATATATATATATATATATATATATAGGTCCCCCATTCCACTGCGTTTATAACTAACATAAGCTATTTTACCTCATCTAAGCAGGATTTCATAATTTTTGTAACAAAGAAAAATCTGACCTAAGTCCGTTTCCAATCTGGGCACTTATAATAATTTGCAGCCTCATACCGGGCCTTACTTCATTCATAACCTCAGTAATTCTCAAATTATTCCATTAACTTAATAACGTTTCAAAGTCTATCTCGCTTGGATATGCTATGACGATAAAAACGATGCTATTTATTTGAACAGCGGCATGTATTACATTACATAACACCGCGTAATCTTATCCATAAAATGTTGAATATGCATTTAACATCTTTTCTGGCTTATCTCTTTCCAGATCTCCGGCGTTAAAGTTGACACGACGTAATATATAAATATACACGACGCTTTCGTAAAATCCAAACTGATATATAATAAATGATGAACTCTACTTAAGAGCTCAATTTATAATCACCCATTGAGAACTATATATGGTACTTAGGTGAAAGGTTAAACGAATCAGGTAAATATCCCTTTTTCCGTTTTGTGCAATGTTTATCGATCGCCCGCCAGATAAAAGACTTAAACTTTTCTAAAACTTGGAAAGGATGTACTAAAAATAAAGTACTTTGCTAAATTAAAAATATGTGTCTTATTGACCTTCTACATTTTTAATTATATAAAGTTTCAAATATGGAATAATTGAAGGTCATCCTCACGAAAACAGAATGAATAAAAACAAGGGTGCGTGTTGATTCGATTTAAAACTAAATTGTTAGTCAACATGCACCTTCTATTACTTCTATATTAAAAAAAAACAATTTACAATTTTCGTCCATCCATTTGCATATTTGAATTAAATACTTGTAGTGCTTTTAATTATATATTTATGTATAATTTGACATTTCATAAATACTACATATAATTCAGTCTTATACACATTTAAAAATTACGTATTATTAAATTTTGCATAAAATATATTCAAATATGTACAAGTTTAACACAATTAGAACGAGATCTTTTATTTTTTTTTCATAAATATATCATTTCGCGATTTCCCTATTACCTGTCAAGAACGTTTAAACATTTTAAGTTATTTTTCATTTTCCTGGTGTTCGGACTTCCAATAAAATTTTACAGAAGATATGAAACAATTAAAAAGTAATGGCACTTAGATAATAAAATAATATTGTTTTACTCTCATTTTTCTAATCAGAAAATTGAAAATCATTTTTAAGTTATTCCACTAGATATATCGAAAGATTGTACAGTCTTTGACAAATAGGACTACAGAGTCAATTTCAATTTATAATTATTATCTAAATAAAGCCCCGCTTATCAACACAAATTGAATGAAAAGTTAAAAAGGTTCGTTTAAAGTATCAGTTACCAATGTACAATATAGAATACGGCGGTATTTTTAAAATTAAAACTTCAAAATTACGGCGCGAAGGGTATTAAAATTAATAAATTTAATTGACTTTGTTACCTAATCCATTTCTGGAATATCTCAACACGTCTAAATTCATCAAATAATCTGATTTATTATCATTGATCAAATAACCTTATAAATACAAAATAAATAATGCATCATAATTAAGGTAGATATAATGATATTTATATAGAATAAATAAAATATAAAAGTAAACACTTGTAAATGTAGGTCTCTGTTTTTGTAACAGAATATATGTCACTCGAAACATTTTATGTGACATTATAAATAGTAGTGACATATAATTAATTACACGTGCCTCATTTTCTTTATGACACTGAGTTAAAAATTATTGTAAATATTTAGGTCTTAAAACGATCAAAAATATACACGTTTTTATTTACGAAACAGTTTCAGCCACACACAAATTTTTATTCATAATTTGGCACACATTTTTATTAATAATTATTTTACCATATCGTCTTCAATAGATCAATCATAACTTCTAAAAAATCGCTTTTAAATATGTAGAACATTATGGAAAATATTTGTTATTTTTCTTAAACCTACATTCTCCTGGTACAAAATAAAATGTCGTTTCAAATAATATGATAATACTTATAAAATTAATGCGAATTATGCAGTATTACATAAAGCGAAAGTACTGAACATTTATAATAGAAAAGTTTGTTATACGCTTGGTACAAAAATACAACATTTCATTAAATTTTATTACTTTGGTATGTCGCTAATTCAATGTCAAAGTAAATAGCATTTTGTTGTAAATGTGTTAATAAATTGTTAAATACACGTAATATGGTGAGAGTAAGGACCATTAAAACCTGACGAAGATAATTACCTACGAGTCGAGACATTCTGAATTCTCAAGTCTGTAACACGATATTCATTAACACTATGGCTATCAAGAAATCACTCGTTAATTTTATTACGTGTTCCTCTTATCGGTTTGTTGTTTTCTTTTCGGCAACGTTCGAGCGAATGTTTACTTTGATGAATAAGTTTATTAAATTTACAGATTACTAAACTTCACGTTATTTCTTATGGGATACAGAGCAATCATAATTCAATAAACATGCTTCTACTTATGTAAACATTTATTTTTTCCCATTACCTCCACTTTTGAAATTTTTAAAATATTATTAATCGTATGATTTTTTTATTAAATTATCCTCTTTTTGGTTTTTTTCTATTAGGATTATTTTTATATTTGTAGATGTACCATTAATATTATGGCAAGTCGACATTACAATAAAGAGATACGTTATGCTACAATTTTGGTTGTCCTTCATTTAACTTTTTTTAAAGAATAAATTATGCTAAGAAGGTTTATTAATATTTAAAATTAGTATATGTGCACGACAAACTGATACGCGTGTGGAGGGACAAAACATGATTTTTTCACCTTTGGACTTTTGAACCTAATAAATACCAGTAAATTTAATATAAAAACATTACAAAATTCCTACAGCAACTAATTTTTTACACTTCTGCATATACATTTATAATGTTTTCAGCAAAATTGGATAAATATTGAAATTCATGAGAAAAAGTATTAAATAAGAACACAATTTTTTTATAATATTAAAATAATATTTTACTACCTAGATTAATATTATTTATACTGGTTATAATAGTCAACATTCTTATATTTCTTCATACTAAGACTAAAATAATTTTTTTAAAACGTAATTTAGTTTTATAATCGACCATCCCACTGAAATCACAGTTAGATTAACATCATAATCATTAATTAAAATAATTAATTTGTACAAACTTTTTTGTATAAGTAATTTAATAATACATAAATGACTAGTTCAAACATTTTTAAACTACGTAAAAAGTGGAAACAAGATTATTTCATTTGATTACGAACAAATGTACAAACTGTCAGTGAAATTATTCCTATAAAAATTTATTGTTAATATAAATATGTTGCTTTAGTTCGAACATGCTAAATGTTCAAATGTAATAAAACTTCATTTTTAGAGATAGATTTGAAAAAAATTATATAATAACGTTTGTTAATTTTTTACAAGGAGTTGAAGAAAAAACGATTCCTTTAAAAAAAGACTAAAAGGTGATGTCAAACTTAACTAAAATTCATAATATCCATTAAATTTTCACAGTATTTTTTTCATTTTTTTCTTGCAGTTTTCTTTTTACAAATTAAAGTATTACAAATAAATTATCACAAATTTTAAAGAAATAAAAAAGTATTACAAATTTTAATTAAAGCACTCTAAAAGTTTTCAAACTGATTAGAAATACCATTAGACTGAATCTCAAGTGCTTTGTTAACGTTGAAAAACTTTTATGAGGACTAATTTAACTGAGAACTTCAAACTTGGCCTTCAGATAGTATGTGAATTATGGATACCTGGAAAAGTTGTCAGATATTGCCAGTTTTTTACCTAATGAAAATAAAATTATAATAAGTAAAAAATTAAGTAACAATGGTACTCCAATTTTATTGCTTGACTCCGAACTATGAAGTACTGTGTTCAAATCTTGGATATTTCTTTTCTTTTTATAAACTAAAACAAGAAAGGCCCTAAATCTAAATTGTGATGAATTGTGGCACAGCCATGAAAAATAATCCATCAATATTTTCTTAAAAACTACTAAATAAGGAGATAAAACAGGATGAAGAAATATACTACAAAATTTTAAATAAATAATTTTATTTTAAAGTACGGATGAGTGCTCAAGTATACGAATAATTTCCATTTCATTTGTTTTTCAAATACAAAAAGTATCTACTTTAATCCCGTCGTCATATATAATGTTTTCAAACTTAATTATCATGGTCAAAAAGTCACGTTTATACTTACAAAAATTATCTATACTATATTGACAGAATTATAGAAATAAATTAGTTTATCACTCGAAGTCTAAACACTTCGATTGGAAGCGTCAATCGAAGAAAAGTAACTAGATGGCTCTAGTAATACAAGTAGATGGCGCAAAAAACTGCAAACTATACATATATATTTGTATATGTATGTGAATATATATATATATAGATCATATTATTTTTGTATATTTTCTTTCATTCTTATACCAATATTTTTAAGGTTCGATAGCTGAACTACAAAAACGCTTTTAATATATTGATGTTCGATTTAGGATTTTATTTTATGTAAATTATAGTAAATAAGCATTTTTATTCATTTTTTCTTCATTCATTCTATAAGGCTTACCTTCTTGAGATAAATCAACCCACCTTCTAAAAACCTACTATTTTTTTCATATATTTACGTCTTAAACATCGCACTACGACTTTGATCTTATCTCGTGTTAATGGTTCCATTCACGTTATTTGTTCATCCGGTAATTATAGTAACTCTATATGATTCTGGCCGAGTGAAATTTATATCAAGATAGGGTCGGAGATAAGATTGAATTATATACTAGCCGATATGAAAGATGTCATCTAGTACAAGTCCTTAATGATTGTCACAGCTATTCATGTGATTGAAGAGTTTATTGAACTCTGTTGAGTTGAGTTCCATTGAGCTTAATTTAAATTATATCATTGTGGATGCTATTTTTTTATGTCACTTCAAAAACTCATGTGTGGAGTAACTTTAGGAAACTAACTGAATAACGAAAATGGTAACTTAAATAATTATTATACATCTACTTTTTTACATTTGCAGCTAAGTCCTAAAATTGATTCATATACTTAGGTATTTATTTCGAAAATCAAATTAGAATATGCATTACGGCAATACTAAACATTTTAATTTCACACAACCGTCATGAAAATAATTATAAAGTACATATTTAAAAAACAGTATTCAAACTCTCCAACCTATTTGTTAAATGGCTTCATTATTTTAAATTACTGTTCAGACAGCTGGACTGTAAATTCTCGAAATATGGTCTGATGTTATTATATTTAACTAGAAAAATATAATTACATATATACACTAATGTTGTTACCTGATGTTAAAGTTTCAAACGATTATTAAGACAATCTGTTTCTGTTTTATTTTTGATTGGTCTCATGTATGTTGTTCGATTACAACGGACTCAATATTAAAATCAATTCTTTATATCAATATTAGAATCAATTTTATATTGGAAACTAGATAAAATGATTAAATTTATTTGTTAATTTATTTAGAACGATTTATTTTTTCCTACTACCATTGAGAGGGCTTAAGAAGGAAATATATTAAAATAACTCGGGCAAAATTAATTACGTTCTGAAACGTTCACGTTTGAAATTAAAAGATAAGGGTGACATTTTAAGTACAAAATATCACTTATAAATGTGCAATAACAAAAATTCACTTATAAATATGAAATAATAAATTAACTTAAACATGGAACAACATATTTACTCGAATATAGCAAATTAGCTTAAATATGCAGTAACAAATTAACTTAAATATGTAGTAATAAATTAGCTTAAATATGCAGTAACAGATTAGCTTAAATATGCAGTAACAAAGTAACTTAAATATGGAGAAACAAATTGGTTTAAATATGCAGTAACAAATTAGCTTAAATATGCAGTAACAAATTAGCTTAAATATACAGTAACAAATTAGCTTAATTATGTAGTAACAAATTAGCTGAAATATGCAGGAACAAATTAGTTTAAATATGCAGTAACAAACTAGGTTTGGAAGATTTATAGGGATATCGGTAGTACATGCTTAAGGAAAAGTAAATATTTTACAATTTCCAGGAAAGTTTCTATTCGACTTATTAACGTGTTTACTATTAAATACTTTTAAAATTACTATTTAAATTAAATTACTATTTAAATAGAATTATAACGTATTATTTGTGCCAATTGCACGATATCTATATAAACTACTTAATATGCAATTGTATTATCGAAAATTTGCTTTCGGCCGTAATTGTGGCTGAAGTATGTCGTTATGTAAAACTACTTTGCTTTTATTTCATTCTAAAAGGCGTTGCGATGTAAATTACCGCTTATTTTTATGTAACATGAAACATTAACAATACATGTAAAATTGATTGAATTAAAAAAAGTTAAATCGAAATGCATAATTTTCTTATTGATTTTATTTGAAAGTGTGAAGGTAATGAAAAAAAAATTGTATCACGCGAATTGAATCTTAAGAACGAGTGTTCTGTATAGTAACATATAATAACTTGATTAATAATTAAAATATGAAAAAAAAAACGATTATCGCTATAAATAGCTCATATATTTTAAATATGAAAATAAATCATCGATATGATAAAACTTATATATATATATATATATATATATATATGTATATATATATATATATATATACATATATATATATATATATATATATATATATATATATATATATATATTTGTCATTATTGTTTAGCCACCTTGAATAATAATTGATTGTAGATGTAACCGACTAATGTAGATGTACCCAACTACTGAGTTGTAAAAATAAAACAGTCCAGCTATGATGATAATTGTCATTCGATATAGTTAATAATTGTTGTGATAATTTATAGTTCATTATCTTTTCTTCTCTTAAATGAAAATTCAATTTTTTTTAAAATGAATTTTTTGTACGTCAGATTTGTAACTTGAACACTACTTCCCGTAACTACATCCAATTTAGACTTTAATAATTTCCATAAACACAATATTAACATGAAGTGTGTAGACTCTGCTTATAATAAAGATACAATGTTGTAATGTTGTATGTTACGTTGTATGTTTAAAGATACAATGTTGTATGTTACTCTATTTCATAACGGTCGCGTAGTGATGGTGGAACATATCGAAATGACGCAATGCCAAGACAATGACATTTTCATGGGACACGATATAAAGAGAGAGGTTTTTCCTACTAATGATACAAATGTTATTTATATCGAATTTGTTCTTCATCCTTCATCAGTAGTTCAATAACATTTTTTCTTTCATTCAAATTTGTTCTTCATCCTTCAGCAATAGTTCAATAACATTTTTTCTTTCATTCGAATTTGTTCTTCATCCTTCAGCAATAGTTCAATAACATTTTTTTTTTCATTCGAATTTGTTCTTCATCCTTCATCAGTAGTTCAATAACATTTTTTCTTTCATTCGAATTTGTTCTTCATCCTTCAGCAATAGTTCAATAACATTTTTTCTTTCATTTTAAATCAAAATTATGTGAAACGTAGCACATTTCTATCTCGCCCATGATTAGCATCTGAGCATAAGTTTTATAAGAATTTTTATAAATTCACTGTAGCTTGATATATACTCAAGCTACAGTGATTACGCAAAAGCATTTTCCCGGTTTTCCTATGCCGCTCACTATTTTACCATACTTCTTTTCCGTAAAGCGATGATGATAGTCTTTGAAATAATTTGCTATTAAAATTTTCGCGTTGTCTGCGTCACGCTCGGCGTGGCGGGACGCCGATTAGGGGCTGTGTGCGTGTGCCGCGACCGGAGACTCAACTCAATTTTACGCAGCTTGCTTCGGGTGCGGTAAGTAAATTGTACAGAGACTGACATTGCACTTCAGTGGGTATTATTATAGCTACGTGGCTCTATATTATTAGGTTTCAACGTATTTATTTCAAAGACATCTACTACATTAACAATCTATCCGTGCTGTCTCAGAGATCTAGTGAAATTATTACTTTGGGAGTTTTGTATTTCCTCGAAGAACGTGATGTAAAAATTAGTCGCATTTTCTTTGGTAAATATATTCCAATTATATAAAAATAGATTTCTAATTTAGAGAAGACATCCGAAATTACAATCGATTTATAATGTCTTCCGAAATTGGTCTAATTCAAATTTAAGGATTTGTATTTTAAAGCTTTTATAAAAATATATATTGAAAATATATTGGAAAATGGACGAAACAACAGAGAATATCTGGAAAAAATCTGTATTTGCGTACAGTAGCTGGTTTAAATAATGTTAAACGAATCTGCAAGATATCGTTTGCTTAGATCCAGCTGGAAAGGCGAATACGTCATCATTTATACACTTCTCTTCGATTAGATCATTTTTATTAGATAAACCTGTCAAGGTCGAGTAGATCTCGCACGATGAGGTTTATGCTTACATTTTAATGCTTGAAAAGATTTGAGGATACATGGTATTTCTATTAATTCGATGGAAGTTGCAACTCTACTGATCGCAAAACATAACACGCGTTTCAAGCGAGTATGAAATTTATTTGATGTGAAAAACTATTACTGTTTGCAGTGGTCGCGTATGTAAACATGATGAGTTTGACTAGCTACGATATGAGATGATATAAGACTGGTTTATTTTGTTTGTAATTTTTTTTAAATAATTACTAAAAATTTATAGTTTCTTTTAAAAAATGTATTTGTCATGCTTTGATAAATATTAGACAGGGTTTAACTGATTTTATGTTTTTATAGTCCAAAAATAAATACGATACTACAAAAATAACAAAAAGTTCCATATTCAATTTTTAAAACATTTTTATATCGAAATATACAAAGTGTCGCAAAAATTACCAAATAAATGAAAATTTTAATCTGTGGTTATTTTATACACCAAGTATTGAATTTACAAAAATAATTTGAATTATTGTATTTACAAACATGATTTGAATTATTATATTTACAAAAATGTAAATTATATCTTGCTATGTAAATGTATTGCCATAATCATATTTGCAGGTGTGTAAATATGGTGAGCATCTAAAAACTGATAAATTTAGAATCACTATCATCATTTAGGTAATCTACTAATAACTCTATTTTCCCCATGATTTTGACTTTGTCAGTTTCAAAGGTAGAGAGTTAGATATCATTTTCATGGAGGATTTCAACAAATGCATAAAATTCATGGAATCGCATAAAATTCTACAAAAAATAATTATCGAAATCTTATAACTTGTTTTTTTAATAATATGATACACGAAATAAAAAAAAAAATTAATACTTTATGTTGTGTCGAATATTTGAGGTTGAGTAAGACTTCGTTTGGTTTGGTGGTTAAGAATCAATGCAAATATTTTGGGGTTTGGTATCTCACGAAGAAGAGACATATTGCCTATTAAAAGTACTTCAGAATATTTCCTATTGCGTTTCGAAAAGACTTCTACGATAATATTTGATCATAGCCGAGATCATTGTGTGAAGATGTAGTTCAAACCAAATGTAAATGATGTATATATATATATATATATATATATATATATATATATATATATATATATATATATAATATATATATATATATATATATATATATATATATATATATATATATATTTCGATGTGCTTGTTCAACTACAGCTACATACAACATTTCATAAAGTAAGGCTTAGACTAAAAGCGTAATTATAGGCATTTCGTTTATATCGTTCGGCCATAAAACCCTAAAAAATTACAATTTAATCATTTGAGCATCAGCCGATAACAAGCTGAATGAATATTGACTCCAAATAATATTCCTTGCCTACAATATTAACCACAAAAATAAATATAATCTATCGATCAATCACTTTTTAAGGCACTTTAGTAACTAATAATTTATTTTACTTTTAAGAGTTCGTCAATTAGTGAGTATTTTGTTTTAAATTATTTAATTAGCACCAAACTACTATTACGGCTAACTAATGTAAATTAAAATTTGGTTCCCTTGATTAAAAGTGCATCGAAAGTTACCGATGTGATAACATAACTACTTCTGTATTTTTATGCACGAAAAAAACAATTTTTCTCCTCAACTTATTAAGAGATACATTACAAAAACCATCCAATATTTTCAAGTTCATAACGCGCATAAAAAGCACCTGAGGAAAATACGTTCAAATCTACACTTCCCTATATAATTACGAAGACCATTTAAACAGAGAAATTTGACCAACTTATTCGGAAAAGCCATTCTTATGCACCACTCAAAGTTAATTAGTTTCTCAAAAGTTCCTCCGTAAACTCTTTTAAGTTTATCTTATTTAATTTTTCTGTTCTTTTACTCCGAGTTTTCGCTCTCGAGCATCGCTCGAACAACGTCTGCATATCAGACCAGAGTTTAATTAAAACAAATTCTGCCTTGGAGGAATGTGTATTTTTCTTTTGACCATTTTTCCATTAATCCTTGCGAACGGGGGGTAAACGGCAACTCGCTACGCGGAGCGGATACGGAAATAAAACATTTTAACACATTTCCGGTGTGCTCGTTTACTGTTGCGAGGTTTGGGTTTCAGTTATAATTTACGTTTTTTAATTCAAAGCACAATGAATCTTGGAGAATTGTACTGTTGGCTGGACTTAATTACTCTTGTTTCGTAACGATTTCATTGGTACTTTTAATATATCATTTAATGCCATACTGTTGCTTGAATTTGTTGCATAAATAACCTAAATTCAGAGAAAATATTTTTTTTATTATTTAAATTTGGACAAAATTGTCACGTGACAAAATTATTGGAAATATTTTTTTAGGCTATAGAAAATAAAATAAAGCAATAATTGTGTTTATACATTATCTCAAAAAGTTTAAACGACTAATTTATTTATATTTTTTATTTATTAGAAGCCTTGCTGCTTTTTATTTATTATAGCCAATCCGACTTTTGGGCAAAGGCCTCTCCTAACTGTGACCATTCTTTAAATTGTTTGCAGTTTTTGTGCAAAGTTGACCAGCGAATTTAACTAGCTCATCAGGCCAGTGTATAGTAGGTCTTCTTTTCTAGCATCTGCTGCAGTTGGGACACCACTCGGGTGTACCCACACCATTCCACCACTAGACACCGTTGTCCTAATCTATCGGTTGACTCTTGCTCTTATATCGTTTTTAATTCAGCTTCTAATGTACATCTATTTTTTTTTATTTCTTCTTTAGTTCTTCTTTTTTATACCTGGTATATTTAAAATGTGTCTTTCACTTTTTCTTCGGGTAATTTTCAATTTTTACATAGTTTTTTTATCGTGGACCCACGTCTGTGAAGCATTGTTTAAGACCAGTCCTAAGCTGTTTAAAAAAATCGTACCATTCGGTTTCTTTATAGCATTAAACCGTTATCAACCTTATTATGTGAATTCAAAAATATTTGAGCAAAGAATATAAAATATACAGTAAGTCTGGAAATTTATGACTCGTAATAATGTAAGAAATTCTAACTTGTAGCGAAAGGAATTTCGTAATCATAATTTAATTGAGAGTATTTGAAAATGAAATTAATTATCCCAGCATAAAGTTCTTGATAGATGGCACTAGTGACTTTATATGGTTTACTATTTACTTGTTATTGGGTTTATGAGTATAAATTTTCTAAATGATATAAAAATATTCAATAAAGTGACTTTTAAATATGAAATCAACACGTGTTTTATTATCAAATACCAATTCAATCACGGTGGTCAAAATTAACTTAGTAAATTTGATAACTTTTTGTTGAATTGAATTATACCAAATTGTAAAGTGTGAAGGGTGGCTTAATCCAAAACAAATGAGCAGTGTGATATCATCGTCCAAATGTCTATAAACTAGTCTACAATTATAATAACTTTTCTATTACATTAACCATATTTTCATTACTCGGAAAAGTCACTAAGTGCTATGGGAGTGGAAAACTATACGAATTTCGAGTATCACTGACGCGCAGCATTATCGGAACATTATTGTCGGAATCTATAATTTATATCTAGAGTCAGTCAGCAGCATCATGTCGCAAAACGACCTAAACATTTTTTTCGTTTAAATCTAATATTAAGCGATAAGAATTTCTTATGCCCCATTTTCAAAGGCGAGTGAAATGAAAACCATATTTTAGCGTAACAGATGTCGCGCAAGGGAAGGCGGGCAATATGATCTAGTGGACAGCTTTTATTGGACGCAAAACGTTATATAAATACTTTATATTTGATACCAGAGACTGGTGCTGGCTATAATATTATTATTTTCTTTATTTTGTGATTTATGTTCATGTGACAGGCATATAACGTCAACGATTTAGGCGTTTATGAAAATGCTAAAGGTCAAATAGTCAAGGATATGGATGTACGAAGATAAGAGTGGAAGTTCAATTTATTTATGCGAATGTAAAAATAATTGATTTTTTTTAATTGTCCTTAAAAACAATATTTTTAGCAATTAATACTTTAGATATTTATTTACTTGTAAAGAGTGCACTCTTCGTTATATTTTGATAAAAAAAGACTATTTATTAATTTGGAAGCTTTCTTTAAAATTTCTGCTGCCGTAATACGATATTTTCTTCTATACAATAATTTCGTTCGTAATATAATATATATATATATATATATATATATATATATATAACTTGAAAAAATTAATTAATTTTTGATTACTCTAAATACATGTTATCAAATTTGTTACATAAATCAGCCTACGAAGAATTTTCTTCCTATTTCACAATTGAATGAAGAATAGTCCACATTGCGTTATATTTAATTAACGATTTAACAGTAATAAAATAGTTGACTAAAGATATTACATTTTAATGTCCAGTAGCCAAATGGCAAAAATAGACACCTTGTAATTTCCTCACGTCTGTGTGTCAGTCTGTCCGCGTGTCACAGTCGTAACTCTTTCAGTTTAAGTTCGATTGAGACAAAATTAAATTTATTTGCGAAAATTAAGCATAATAAGTAAATACCTTGTAATATTTTTGTGGTGACTCTGATGAGGAATTTGAAATGCTATCGATAATATCTAGTAATATTTTTTATGTGACTCTTCCTCAAAAAACATGAAGAAGTGTCGTCCAAAACTGTATGTACTCTTAACATTTTAACCACATATGCCGAAATTATAAAAAAGCGAGACACGAGTCATTTGAAAAAAGAATAATAGAAAAGTATTAATTACTGTTTTACTGTTACTTACCTCAACAGAGGAGAAAAACAGAACACTCATGAGATGATTCGAGTGTCTGTTTTTTTTAATGTCCTTTAAGATATCGATTGTAAAAGAAAGCTATGAAAAAGTAAGATATATTGCTGAAAATATTCGTAAAAACTCATGCATAACTCCGAAACTGCTGAAGTCAAAATTATAGGAAACAACGCTAATAGAGGTTTACCATAAATTTACTGGATGACGATAGCGATAATTTAAAATCTCTTAATTGTAAGTAAATTTATGGTTTTATGTTCGTAAAAGATATAGGCAATATACTTGCATGGTGAAAAATAATGTTAATATTTGCAAATAGTATTTTAATAGTATTTGTATTAAAATACTATTCATCCCTATATGTTGAAATGTGTCTAAATATTTAAGGAATCCTCGTAGTACGAGTTTTATACGTACTTAACAGATTTTATAATTTATTTATTACTCAGTTCATTATGGATTCACGTACTTACTTCATGTTGAAACACATTTTATTAATTCGTGTAAAATTAGCGATAGTAAGCGAAGTTATTTTTATGTAATAATCGTGCAGAATTTAAAGACCATTTGAAGACAACTTTTATTTTGTATTCAACGATGAAAGACTTTCAAACGATGATGGAATGAGAATATCTTTAACTTTCGAAACTTTGACAGTGGTTAGAGAATACAAAATGTCTCCACGTATCTCCAGCACGCGCGTTACAGCTGTATTTTCAACGACTGTCAGCTGTCGAAACTATAGATAAAGACTTCTATGAAAGTGGCTTAACGAGACGAACGGTAACGATAGTGTAGTCGTAAAACCATCCATTAAAAGCTACAGAATTCGAAAGTATTCATGACCGAAAATATATTTCATGTCTTTATCATTTTTACTTTCTATACAGCGTGCTATTAAATGAAATATTTAAATGTATCGGTCACTAAACTAAAATTTCTGCAGTGTGCTTTGTGCCACTGATAAGATTACATAAAAGAGAACGAGTACTCGTATATATCTGATCCCATCCACTTCTTCGTGATTGAAAATGTCCGTATTACCACTTATTGAATTTAAGTCAATCAGTACTTATATCAGATATGGTCGAGTATCACGTGAAATTAAGACAGACATTTTAGTTTACATATATGAAACATAAATAATTACGTAATGATACATGCAATATCTAACTTTATGGCTATAACAAGATACTAGAAAGTATAAGGAGTATAAAGAGTACAATACCTAACTTTATGGCTATATCAATATACTAGAGAGTATAAGGAGTATAAGGAGTAGAAAACCTAACTTTATGGCTATATCAATATACTAGAGAGTAAAAAGTTATGTAACATTAATTGTAAAAGTGAAATTTGAAAATGGAAATTTAAAACAAACATGTTATTTATTATTACAAAATAATAATTGTTTTCAAACGATGGAGGCCTATTATTTAAAAAGATTTTTTCCGAAGACATTTTTTTTCCATAAACTTGAGAATTAATTGTACGGTTACTTTATTAAAGATGCTCTTTAATTTTATATCGTTTAATATTATATCGTATTGACACAATAATTAAATACCAAGAACCAAAGAATTTTAAATTGCAATTGTCCCTGATGTGATTAGTCGCACAATTTAATTAAACTCAGTTTCATTCATGAGAGTAAGTAGCTACAGTACTTTGGGTACAATCACGGTCAGTTGGGATGTTACAACATTTATGTAGGTCAAACGCCCCTCACACCCCTAAACAATTTAAGTCCATTGCAATAGTCAAACTATGAAAACCGCAAATATTCCCAGACCTTACCTAAGCTGTTTGTTAAGATCGATTAAGTAGGCGCGACCTATATGAAGCAATTAAGTTAAGCTTTTCTGCCCCTACACGAAAGTCCGCCGCAGGTAGTAACATCCTCGCAGGATTTATCCCTCAAAGAAACATTAACACATTCCACTGTTATGTAGTTCATGTATTATTAAAGGTTGTGTTGGGAGCTTCCTCGAGAGCCGCCGCCCTCGTCGTATTGTGTTCCTCGACAGATTATGTGCTCGAGCTTTCAGCGTCACTTCACTGCTAATGTAACGTGAGTAAGCTTAATGGACAAGTTTGGAAATACAAATAATTGTACGACTAAACTGAAACAATATTGTGATTGGACATTAGTGTTTAAAATTTTTTATCCTTCTGTTATAAAAATAAATATAAGATCATTTATCGACAGTAGTTTCATAATATCGATTAATAAATTAAACGAGTGCATGAATGTAATATTGATTAAATAAATTCTCCTTATGAAAACCTAAAAATTGGACGTTGGAAAATTAGTTACAAATTGGACGTTGGTACTACAATACACATTTCTGGACCTTCAAATTCTCTCTCTCTCTCTCTCTTATCGTATTATCGATCGAAATGTTTATATTATAAAGATGAAAAAAATGTGCTAGGGATAATTTTTTCCATTTAAAATACCCAAAATTCACTTTTATTTTGGCACTTCGATTTGTGAAAACGATTTAAATACTAGTCGATTTGTAATTAAGTTTAGTGTTATTATTTAAATAATATAGCCCCATATTACACTATACATTTTCTTACGTTTAATTTTGTGTTGGTTTTATGTACTTGTCTATTAGAAATGGCGATATTATCGTTAATAAATGCAATTAAATATAAAATGAAATATACCATATCTTAAAGAAATATTTAGGGAAATAAAATATTATTGTACGAATATTATTTAGATTTATAATCAACGGCCTCTCTTTCTACAATAAGTGATAGAAAAAATTCAAACAGAATTGTAGTATTGTAAAAGTTTTGGAACAACTATTAGTGTTAGATTAAAATTTTACCAAGTTTTATCTCTATCGACAAAAAAATATGGACTCCGGGGCGTGGTCAACTTGTTTATATCCCATGTACATATATATACATATATATATATATATATATATATATATATATATATATATATACATATATATATATACATATATAAAGTTTCAAGGTGGCCTTAGAATTGGTGTCTTGGGGCCTTGATTGATGAAGATATAGTGAAGTGAAATGAAGATATAGTGAAATCACCTCGAAATTCAAAAGTCAACAGTTTGGCACCTAAAATATGATTGTTTGTATAACGACTGTACATTCTCTGAATTATAAATCGAATTAAAAAAGGAAATTTTAAAACTGAAACCCATCTCAATACACTCGATATCAGAGCATCCCCTTTGCATCGAACGCCACTCCGCTGCAAGTATTCATCCCGCGAAGTTCCCAGCGCGTTCAACTATTCGCGGAAGTATTTTTTAATCTTCACGACGCAGCATCCCGATGAGATCTGAGTGCGATGGCGTCACTCCATCAATATGCAAGCGGTCTGCATCAATATCTTGGCAGGGACTCTGATGCATTCATACCCCGATGGATGGCGAAATTGAATACGCGAGTCGATTTTTTATGTGAAATTTAGAGTAGCAGAGACGCATAAAATACTGAGGAAAATAGAAACAATTACTAAACAAAAACGTATAGCTTTAAGTAATGAAACAATAACAATCGTTAGAATTATGGAATTAATTCTTCAATTATATTTAAAAAGAAAGTGAGAAAATAGACGTAATTCAAACCAGGTTAATTAGAGATACTCTAACAGTGAGACAGAGGTTTAAGATAGAATGGTAAAATGAAAAAGTAAGGAAGTTTAAATGGAATAGTTTTATTTAAGAAGAGGTCAGTAGCAAATAATTTGCCAAAAGAAATTATCCCAATGAATTTCTATTATTAAAAAATTACTTTAACCCTTATTTGTAATAACTTAAATTCATTTATTGTAAGGAAATGTATTAATGGAAAAGAGATTCATTTTAATTTTTTACCAGTCTTAAACGCCCTCTACACTACTCGCGAAGTTACTTCGACGAAGTGCCCGTCGAAGTTGACCGCAGTCTGAAGTACGTCTGAAGTACAGTCTGAAGTACGCACACAGTCTGAAGCGAATCGAAGTACCTCTCTACACTGTTTTCTTCGCCTAACTTCGATCAACTTCGCTAGTAGTGTAGTGCTGGTATTAGAAAGTAATTATGTCAAGGCCTACTATATAAGTAAAAAAAGCTAGAATTTGATTAAAAATGACCTAATCTGGACATACCTGATGGAGCATAGCCAATGGTTTTGGCGTTGACTAAAACTAAGCATAAGCTACGATCATTGATGACTAGATGATACTTTACTCGTTCATGGTCTTTGAAGTCGAGTTTGATTTAGAGCAAATTTCTCATCAACATATGGCGAATATGAAAAAGTATTGAAAAGGCTTCGATAAGTATTCATTATAAACAAATCTGTTAATGAATTAAATCGATTTGAACGGTACATCATTAGTGTAATGGTGGTCATTAATTGACTATATCATCTACATCTCACATAACATAAAGGAAAATAATTACCAATATCTTCCTAGTAGGTATATTTGATTTTCGATTCTGAGATGGGCTTTATAAAATTACGAACAATTGTTAAAAGGAAATGTTCTTTAACCTACTAACTGAATTCGTATACTAGATTTTCAATTTTGAGATGGGCCTTGTAAAATTATGAACAATTGTTAAAAGAAAATATTCTTTAACCTACTAACTGAATTCTACTTTTTCATGTCTGCAACAACCTATCGATACAGGTAGATTTCTTTTGGAAATACCACGCTTCACCAGATAGTAACTTATTTTCTTTTAAAGGTGAAAATAAAGTAGTTGAAATGCGTCGTCAATGTCTGTTATAAATCTTATGCACTTAGCATATTTATCATTAATAAACTACGTACGTTTGCTAAAGTCCATTTTAAATTATGTCAATTATGATTAAATCATTAACTAAAAAAAGTTATTTGAGTTTTCATCAGCGGAATGAAAATACTTGAAAAGCCTAAATCACTGTAAATCAGATTCATAATAATAATTTACTTTGAAAAATTTCGGAATTGCGATATTGCAACATTTGAAAAGTAATTTTTTTTTAATATAACTTGATTACTTTCGTTTATTACTAATAAATAATATCGGTTGAATGCATACTTCTTCAATATTGGGGGTCCGCAGAAATATTTATATTAATATGTTTGTACAATGACGAAATTGATATTTCAATAGTTTATAAATTATATTTTTTGACATCACTTGATTATTTTCATTTGTGATTAATAAATAATTTCGATAGAATGCATGATCCTCAATGACGCGCGGCCATGGAAGATGTTTTGTAAATAGTGTATTGCGATATTAAAGTGCTATATAAATAACTTTTTTTTATATAACTTAATTAATTCCGGTTGTTATTTATAAATAAAGTGAATACATAATGCTAACCGTCCGTAAAATAATTTTTAAAATTTGTTTGTTAGATTATTTCTAACCATCAAATTCAGTCAGTTAATTAAAATTCTGCAACAAATTTGATTTCATTTTGACTAAGTGTACAAAATGAGACAACACTAGTTAAATATGTAATATCTTAATTTACAATAAATATTGTTTGATGTGTCATTGTAAAAAACAATGTTTAATAAAAGAGCTTAAATCCGAAAAAATACAATAAACAATATTTACAAAACAATTTAAAAATTCATTATATTCCATTAAATAACAATTGGCGCTGATATTTTTTTTTAATAATCTTCTTTCCGTCATTATCATGCATGCATACATAAAAAATTTAGCATGAATTTTATATATAAGTAATACATGTAGTCACAAGCGTTTAACAGTATTAATGTCACTGTGTGTATCGTTAAGCTATTTTTAATAGTATGTACATCCATAACCAAAGAAAATCTTGTGATTAAATTTAAATTGTCTCATAGCAACGATATTAGTATCGATTTTCTTAAGCCCATAAACACACATTGTGGTTCCTACCGTCAATAGTATTGTTTCAGTAGTAATTCACCAAGCGAAAAACCTAGTAAGAACTACTACGAAAATTCCGTACATATTCAGGCACTTTAAATATATTTTTTCACAACGCAAAGATATAGTAGGCCAAATAGCTTACTATATCTTAAGAGGCGTAAAAATTGGTGCATATTTAAAGAAATCATGACGTCTAGAATCATACCCATATTTTATTACAATCTTTGGTTAGGCTTGTAAAAAATTATTTTTCTCGCAATTTTAGGTTCGGTATTCTCGAAAATAGGAGGAAGGGAATGTACTCCTTAGCATATTTTTCCAGTATATCTTTGAAGATATAGGACATAAAATTTAAAAAAATATATATTTCGAGTCCTTTCAAACCTTATTTGACATTATATAATGGATTTCGATTTTGTTTCGAATATGTCATCCCTCCTCACTCTCAATTACAATTACATCGTCTATTACTATTGAGATACGTACAGATCAGTATACTTTATTAATAGCCAATTTTTTTTAAGTTTCCACGTGAAGAGTTTTCTACGAAATACTTCTGTGACGAACAGACAGACGAACAGGTGAATAACTTTATAAGGGTTCTTTTTTTTCCCTTTGAAGTAGGGAACTCTAAAAGTGCAAAATAATAACCGCCTTTGACTGCCCTCTGCAATCCCTATAAACATATGAGTATGCATGATATTTCTACGTAACAATATAAAGTGAAGCTCAATCTATCCTAACGCCAATGGACAATAATATCTGTAACCAAATCCTGTATCCGCTGGCAGTGCAATTTCTCAGACTTTCTTGTCGATGGCAATATAAAAGAATTGAGGGTACCATTTTTACTGTCGTTTGCTCTTATTAGAGATTTTTATATACTCAAATAAATATAATTCTTAAAAAATGCTAAAAAGTGTAGCCTTGTATCGAATATTTAAAGTTTCCCTTTGCCTTAAGTTTATATTTTACGAATAATAAATTATAACACAAAAAAAAAAAATATATATATATATATATATATATATATATATATATATATTAAATCCACAGCCTTCTCATAGTTTATATATTTTATTCATAAATATATTTTTTATATTTACATTGAATTCATACCCTTCTAACGTTCGTGTGCATACAGCTCCAGCATCTAAAGATATATAAAATACAAATGAAAACTGTGGCTAAGTATTTGTTACCTCTCCAGTTTCCTTTTTTCCACGTGCGGTGAAATTAAGAAACCAGTTGCCAATTCACGTATTTCCAGAATTATTCTCAGTGGCATACTTCAAGAAACATTTTCAGAAATTTGTCACAAATTCAGCTGCGTTAAGCTGGTAAAAGTGACCTCGTCACCGTGTACACTCTGGCGTTTACTGCTAAAGCTATTTACAAATTAAAATAACCAATGGAAATCGCATTCTACACTTAGGCACATATGTATAACTATATTAATATAAAATATATTAAGATAATTTGAAATTAAGTAAACTATAATTTGGTGTGACGTAAATAATGTATTAAAGTGATAACTTAATATATTATCTACTTCAGATAGTTTCATCAGTATATTTGTGGTATGCAACGTGCAATATTTTTCTTAAATAAAAATGTAGAAATTAAAATGTCACTATGACGCACAAAAATTACATTTCGTCTAGTCTTGTTACAAATGCTTTTAATTAACAGTGCTATAGCCATTCGAGTGAAATGGCGATAATTTGTGTACTTTCCGATCACGAAAAAATTACCCAAATGGCTATGAATTGTTGAGCAAAATAAAAACAATTTACTTTCCTCATTCTATATTGGACATATTAAAGATATTCATGTCTTTTTAATAATATTTAATAAGATTAACAATAACAGAAAAATCATAGCCATTATATTCACTCAGGATTCATTTCATGTAAATAATAGATATTCCGGAAGTAGCAAAAAACATATTCAACTATAATAACATATAACTTTATGTATTCCACTCTATATAAACAAGTGCATATCATTTTTTCGCGAAGTTAATACCACTGAATTCAAATGGAGATCTCTGTTAATAATTGTTTCAATTTCAAAAAGCTTCAATTAAAATGCTTAAGGCCAGAATCATAGCAAATGACCAGATAATTAGGAGGAAATTGCTGACATAACAATGATATTATTAGTAAGATAAGAGAATTAATTCTACCGAATGAGGTTAATTTTTTCAATGCAAAGTCTTTGCATCAGACAACTTTTAGGACGTTATATCAATGAAAGTTAAAGGCAACTATTTATAAACTTGGCTTTTCTTTAAAAAAGTGTCATCACTTCAAAAAGCTCTAAACAATTGCACTTAACTTTTCGTCAAACACTGTTGCCACATATAAAAGATCCAATAAAAAGTAGCAACGAAGAATATCACCCAACACATTTATTCGCCGTCAGCCGAAGCTAAAACAGTTTAAAAGGCGTCGGTCGGCCGCATTATTGCCGGGCGCGTGCTTCGCAGGCGTTTACAAGTCGCCACTTGGCGAACTTGCACTGCGAACTTTCATTCGGCTCGTCGACGACTCCGCTCTTCGGATGCGGCTTTAGATTGGACCGATTGTTTCCCCTTTTATTTTATTTTCCCTCGCAAGCCAGTGTAAGTTAGTTTCGTTGCTGATTGCGGCGTGGACGGGCTTTTAATTGAATGTACGAAATGGCAACTGCGCACTACGCTCCTTAACAGCTCCTGCTTTAATATTAATCTCCATTTCAGGAAGTGTTTTATCGAATATCGCGTATGTAATTATAGTAAAAAAATTGAATTTTCACGTATTTATTAGTTACATATATCTAAATATGGAATAGTTTATTTTATTAATGTTTTTACATTGAGCATATAAATTCAAAAACAATATAAACATGAGGATTCCTAGGACGACTCCTTCGTACTTTAAGCATAAAAAAAATGTTGAAAGTATACGGTATTATCTAATCAAAAGTGCTTTCGCAAAGAATGACTAGAATAAAAAGAAAATTGTGTTAAATACTCGCCCATTTTACCCTGTTACTGGATTAATTTTGTCACGTGACTATTTTACTGGACATAAGAAACACTGAATAATGTTATTATTATCTAAATATTAACATTATTATATATAATATTATTATCTATAATCGACCGGTTACACCTCAACCCCTTGAATATAATTACAAGTTCTTCAATAAAACTTGTCACTTTATTTCAAATTTCTTCTCGTATACGCGTCAAAGAATATTTAACCTAAAATACACGAAACACTTTCCTAAAATAATACGACGTATACATGGTTAAAATATGCCAAAGCAGTCGAAGACAAATCCCCAATCCCCAGGGTCGCATCAATCTATTTTGAAAAAAGTTTTAATGTCGAAACCAAACCCTTTACAACTCCCTAAACCTACATTTATTAAATGACGTGATTAATCTGATATAGATGCGTAGATGGCCGTATGCCAGGGAAAGGGTTCCGTAATTGCTATTTAAACGTATATTGGGACTGGAACCCTGAATGTACTTGCTGCTACGTGTTATTGTTGGCACGAACAAGCTAAAGCTTGGATTAGTTATTGCGATACATGCCCATATTTTTTTCCCCAAATAGCAACGTTAAATATTTTAAAAGAAATTTAATTTTTATATTATGAATAAATAATCTTATAGGTAGCAATAAATTCTAAAAAAATATTTGCAAATTGCTGCATTCTTAGTTCGGCATACTTATGTTCACATGTTAAATATTTATTTTTAAATAGATTTTTCTTATTATTAATAGACATAACAATTACATTGGAAATTAGTGATTTATTGACGCAGTTTTTGATTTCACGAAAAGTTTTAATTTCAATAGTCAACCAAAAAATTTACTTAACTAATTGTGGGAGACCATCCGAGCACTATCAATATTTAAAC